>JBDFRD010598036.1:0-16484 GCA_039654405.1 Bullina lineata | reverse complement strand
CTTACTCCCATGTTATGACGCGCTAGATTATGTGCACATCTGACGTCACACAAACTTGAAAGTTTGCAGAGTTGTAGGTAAGTTGATGGAGAGCATGTGTGCACAGTTGGATTAAAATAAAATCAAATACATGTACTTTTGAAGATATGACATTGGAGGCATTAATTTTCAATCCATCCTCGTACTTTCCAAACAGACTCAAGATTAAATTAAAGAGGAGCAAATGATTTACCGGTACCAGGGGTTCTTTCTTGCTTGAAATTCCTTCTCCTTGAGTGAATATAATACATGTATAATAAAGTTATAAAAGCTGCATTTTTTTTTGCATTCATGTGCAGAATAAGGAACACAGGGTTTCTGTACCTTGTCTGTCAAATCAATTTACGACTTGAGTAAGAAGATTGCCTTGGACTCGTGGTTAGTGATTCATGGAATTATAAGATCTGGGTACAGGTAACTTCAGATTGAAGAAAAAATGGACAATTTATGTGTGAATCATGTAGATTTACATGTAGGCCTATATTATAACTTATAAGACATGCTAAACGCACAGTAGCTTTTTCTTTCACAAACTGAGAAAATTCATCAGCAAAGTACATGTGTACATGTATCCAGTGTAAAAACCATTGTGATTGTGGAGTGTAAAATACATGTAATGAAAGCTTGACTAATCACTAACTCAACTGCAAAAATGTATTGCAGTCGTATAGATTATGTAGATCAATCTTGAATGCGCCCAGGAAGAAGAAAGCTATTACAAGATGCATAATAATACTGTAGTAGTACATGTACCAATTTGCCCTTTGACAATGTAAGCTACATTAATTTAATAAAATTTCTGCTCTTTAAAAAATACATGTAGGCTACAACTGTATGCTATTCTGATACGGAACGGCACAAGGAAAAAAAGAGCTCAAAGTCATTAATATTCTGATAATTTGTTTAATTAGAATGTAGGCAGGTCTACATAATGGATAAATCTGAAGGACAAAATATTGACATAAAAAAAAATCATTGCACAATTCATGATATTCAGTACAGTTGTACAGAACAAGCAAAATGAAAGAAATCAAAATCAAAGCATGTGATGCAGAGCTGATCACAGCTGAATACATGGACATGTCATTTTACATTATAATGTAATTACATGTATTATTTTCCAAAATTACATGTAGGCCCTACGTTGTTTCATTTGTTTTCCAACATTTGCTCTCATTCTCAGGGAACTATGGGATCTGAGATTCTGATGCAAATTTAAGTAGAAATTACTATTTTTTCTGAACATTGGATCAAGTTGAATCCTGCAGTCAAGTCACATACACCCATGGAGTGCGAAACCAGGGGTCATTCACAGGTTGCACAAATTATGCATTCCCATTCTGTGTTTTGAAAATTAGAGTATCCTTATGATTTGGCAGAAAGATACTACATTGTAGGTCATTTACCGATAAATTATGCTAAATTTGTGTCGCAAAATGTTATCGAGCAATCTTTTCTCAGTGAGTGAAGGTCGTTGCAAGTACCGGTAAAACAAATTAAGATAAAAATAAAATAATTCATTGTATGTATTTACAGGCATTACAATGTTCGACCAAAAAAAAAAAGGCAAGAGGAAATGAATGTTAAAAGAATTGCGGATTTAAATGCATCAGTGCAGTCTTTCATTGAAATTACATAATACATGTACATGTGTATAGTTTTTTCTTGTTTAGTTGAATTAAAACTCATTTATTTGATGAGGTCAAACTGAGTTGCTCTACATACATGTCATTCCTCTGACATGAAGAAATGCATACATGTACATATGTAAGCCTATTTCTGCACTGATCTAAAATTAAAAGTAACACTTTAGAAATTGCCATAGTCATCACTGAAAAAAAGAATTCATTTTAAAGTTTCTCGAAACCATAAATTTCGAAATGAGACAAAATGTTCTGTTTATTGCTTGTAGGGATTCAATGTTGCAGTTGCAGGAAACTGAAAAAAAAAGGCATGATGTTAAAAATGAACACATAAACATATAAATACATGATCAAACACAGCCAAGAAACGCAAAGCAGCAATGCTTTCTTATCTTCCTTCAGAAAAATATTGATGAAATACTGTATGTGGCAGATTCAGGCAGAGGATAGTA
Source organism: Bullina lineata (assembly GCA_039654405.1). NCBI lineage: Eukaryota > Metazoa > Mollusca > Gastropoda > Bullinidae > Bullina > Bullina lineata. Next base: position 14,350 of record JBDFRD010598036.1, on the reverse strand, counting down.
AAATAAAATGGAACTATTTACTGATCTAACTTAAATGACTTACACTCACAGCTTCCATGATATGAGTTAATACAAATCAGTGTCAAGCGAGTCTACAAAGGAGCTTTCGACCTTCTAATATGAAACTGGTAGAGAAGTGAGAGAAACAGAAATAGACACAAGGACCAGTTCTGTAATGCTGAAGAATGAGTAGAACGAACATACAAAAGCATACAAAACAAAGATCCAAATATTGTTTCAATATATGGTCCTAGAAAATGGCAATCCACTAAATCAACTTATCAAGCTTTAAAAAGATCCAAACTTTCATCAGCAGATACTCCCAATGCATCATACCAAAAAAACAAATAACAGCCTGAATGATAAATTGTGGAAAGCACCAAATGAAATGGCAATGAAGATAAAGTGGCAGTGTATTGGACATTATATGCTGGTAGAACCCATGATGACAGAAGAAAATCGGCAGGTCTTAAAACTCACAGTGAAACGGGGAGAAATAAATAAGAAAACAGATGAAAAAGGGAGCAGCTGAAAGATCTTGCCCATGGTCCATTGAAGAACGCTCCAGCAGGAGTGAGGAGCGTGAGTGCAAAACCACTAAACTCAGACAACTCACAGTCACAGCCGATTCTGTATGATTCACAAATCATTATGGTAGTACTAGTACTAGTTATTATTATAGCTCAATCTACGCCTCATCACTAAAATCAACATGAATGATGACAATGCAGGCTGAAATTTTCTAAGAAAAGATTTCCTTATTTTCATGTTCAACATTGCAAGCAATGTGCATTGTATATGATGCACCTTTTCAAATTCTACATTTGCAATGGTGATGGCTCTTTACAGTAGTTTAAAAAAAATTGTGCTCAAACATTATCACTGAAATGAATAGGATGAACATGTAGATCTACATGTATCCAAAAAAAAAATCAGATTTGTAAAAACAATCAAAATGTGTTTTTTTTTTCATTTCTAGAGTGATTTCTGAGAAAGTTAGAGAAAGCAGAAAAAAAATGTTGATGAAAACAGGTTTAGAATGATGCATAAAAGCATGAGATAATTTGGAATGTCACGCTGCACACGTTTACTAAATTTACAGCAAATCAATTTACACGCAATAAATAACACAGAACTGCAAAATAGACTGAATCCCCTACTGGTCCCTTACAGTACTTACACCACTTAGTAATAATTAGTATCTCATGTCTAAGCTACATCTAGAAAAGCAGCAATTTTACATAAATTTAACAATTTTGTACATGATGTAGGCCTACACAGTCTTGACATGTCCTGTCCCTATTCATTACCTACATGACTACCAACAAGCAACACACAACGGTGACAACGATAAATAAAGCCCTCAAAGTACATGTTATTAAATGTTTGGATTTTACTTATCAGATCAAAATTCAAATAACATAAATCCCCCCCCCCGAAATAATGTAGCTAATAAAAAGGAATTAATTATGTACATGTATATTAAGGAGGTGAAAATCAAACAGCCAAATACACTTACTTGCAAGCAACCTAATGATACATGTTTGCTAGCCACAGAATGAGCCAGATGCAATGGCACTTTTCTGCTCATGCATACCGTGGCTGCATTGTACAGAATGTTAAGTAATGAGCAGCAAGGTAAGAATGCTGAAAGTGAGCGACAGTCTTTATTTTATTGAGACAGAGAAAGTAAAATTACAAACCAAAGCACTGTATAGGCATTGCCTAGGAACTGTGATCACTCAAAAGCAGAAAAGGAGGATGGGAGAAAATTTAAGTCAGACGAAAAAGACCTCAGATGACAGTAATAGGTATGTCATAGATGTTTCAGTTTCACATTACATTGTATTTGTTTAGAAATCCCCTTGCACCTGGTCACAACACTTTCATTGAAGCAAAGACCGATTCTAGACATCACCTTAAAAGCTTGTCTGCACCAGTTTCCTGTCAGATTTAGATACTTTTCACCTTGCTGTTCTAACCTTAAGGTATACTGCGTTGAATAAAATATATACCATATAAACAAAACTGGCATAGGGCCATGTACTTTTTCTAATGATATTTAAAACCCACATAAGGAAAATGTATTTCATTGTCAAGTCTTAGTTTTCTTATATATTTAGCAAGCTCAACTGAACTCATACTTTTTCATAACAAACTTTTTATTATTTAACAACTTTAACCATTTTTTTTTTTAAAGTAAAAGATGAAGGTAGATGAAGATGAAAGAAGTAAAATGCACATGAAGATTATTATTCCCCTTCCCCCTAAAAAAAGGAACCAAAATTTAACATTTCTACCTTCAAAGAAAAATGGATAAAAACTTTACAAGAAGAGAATTAGATGCAAAGGCAGCTGAAGCATAAGGAAACAAAAAATATAATTTGTACAATTCTGTCTGACAAAATGACAGTAAATATAGCATCAAACTCTCTGTCCACTTTATCATTTTCAACTCAATGTTCATCAATCCATTTCGAAAAAATTTAGACTAAGAAGCTTGGTCCCCAAATAGAACAAAATATGAAATAAGCAATCCCTCAGTTTCATCCAAGATAGCTTGATTTGCAAATGAACAGAGGAAGAAAAACATGGCATCAAAAAAAAAAATAAAGTAAAGAACAATCAAGTCACAAAGTAACAAAGAGATCTAACGCAAAATCTCTACAGATAATCCCTCCTTTAGGTAATATGATGGAAAACTTATCACATAATAGTCTATTGCACATTTTTTTAATAGCTTCCTTTAACAAGAAAACAACACAAACTTCCTGCTTGTGAATGCAAGCAACAAACACAAACAAAATGGAATCGTCAGTGGAAAATCCAAATTGAGCAACCCTTTCAGTTTGATCAACCACACTGCTCACTTCCATTAAAGTTTATGTGTATACACATTATGATAAATATACATTCACTTCTAATAGTCTTCATTTCTAGGGTTGTCAAACAAATCAGAATTTTATTTTGTCATTTCATTTTTATTTGTAGCACTGAGTTTGTGTAGTGTACATCAAAATGAATGGGGATTTCCAATAAAATATGAAAAGTTGTGAAAAAAGTTTTTTTTCTTAAACTGCAACAGTTTTACATATATAGATTTATGCCTAAATTTTGCTTTTTATTGGATGAGGAGCTCACGGAGAGGGTTTCAAATACTGAATTAGTGATGTCACAACATCATTACTGTGATCACAGTCATAGACACTTGCAATAAAATCTTATGAATTACCTGATAAATAATAGACGTCTATGTGCCTGAGAATAAATCTATATTCAAATAAAAAATTTCGTAATTACGCCGATAATTCATGTAATTTCTTTTACATATATTTTGAACCTCCTTATACATTTCATTTTTGTATAACTTTTTAAGAGTTAATCTCCGCTTGTTAAGAGTGTATAACTTAATCCAAGCAACTAAGCAAAGCACCAATCACGACTTTCTTTATGCCACATCTCGGCTATCTTAACAATGTCCTTGACTTTATCAGAACTTTAAGAATTACCGTTACTGACCCAAGAATGAAAACAATACAATATTGTAATCCATAATTTTGACAGCTAAATTACGTGCTACCAAGAGGGTGGTAGTAATAATAATAATAACAATAATAAAAAAAATATTAATAATGACAATAATAATTAATAATAATAACAACAACAGAAAACCCAAGATGTCACATGAAGCTCATTGTGTCACTAACATAATATCTTTTCTAATTTAAAACATCTCCCTTTCTCTCTGCTTTCCAGAAACAAAGTTTCGCTTTTGAATTCTTACTGACTTGGAACATTTGAAAACTATATCTAAGGCAGGGGCTCCCATCCCAAGTGACATGCAGTCCCATCTATGCCAGAGAAATTCAGGGCTGCACAAAAGGAATGAGAATTCATTTTTTTTTTCAAGTCAGTAAGTTTTTACATGCACTGTCTGGATTTCTTGATTTGGAGTCATGAAGCCAACATTGTGATGACTTTAAATTAACTATCCCTACTTACAAATTGGTTTTCATAGAAAAAGATAAACACACATTGTACAAAAGTGATAGCCTGAAGCAAAATGAACACATTGTTATGACATCGATTCACACTTATTCCCTTCCTAAAACTTCTGGCAGAAAAAAAATGATGAAGTTAGAAGACAAACTGTTTTCCCAACATACACAATTCATATTAACTTACTATCTGTGATAACTGTCATTCAAGAACAATGCTGTCTATCAATGAATATGCTTTCTGTAAGAAATGGGATTTTCCTTATATAACTGACATGCTTTAGAGGCCATATCAATCAGACAAGAAGCAGATTTTATTATGATCTATTCACATAAAAAAAAAAATAAACGGTTGTTGATGTATATCTCTACATAAATTCTTGATCAGAAAAGAAAAAAATGCCTGCAATAATCTATTGATCACAGGGAAGGGCTAATTCTGAGGAGGAAAGGAAAAAAAAAAAGAACTCTTAAGAACCCCATGTAAAATTTGCTTTAGAACCCGTAGCAACCTTTTCAGTTTTGATGTTGTAGCTCTGGTGGTATTTTATAACTTTTTGGATTTATATACATGAAAATCTTATTTTATTGGATATGCACCAACCACCACGTTGGTCAAGCTTGGGTTGAAAAAAAAAACCCCAAAGTTTCTATTTTTCATCTGCGGCTATTCTACCAAATCTCATCCTGTTTTGTAGATTTTAGATTTTTGAAATCTTTTTCAGAATTTTCTCTCGTTTGATCTATACTTTTATTATCCTGTTATCCTTCATAGTATCTGAAATGTGAATAAATGTCACTTCGAGTGATAGGGGTGTTCCATAAAATTTTCTAAGCACTGGAGGAAGTGAGGAGCGAGGAGTAAAGACATGTAGCAATGAAGGGATTGGTGTATCTATCTGTCATATGATAATATGCTTTATTGTTAATTACAAGTCTTGTGCATTCACCTTCATTAGTAAATGGTTAACTTGAAACCTTTAATCGCCATTTTCATAAAACTAATGTGATCCTATTATATGTTAAAGGGTTAATTCAGACCTTTCTAATGAAGCACATAAGTCAAAATTGGAAATAACGGACTGAAGTGTCAAGCTGAGAAAATTAGTCAAATATATGGCCATGAGCACTAAAAAGAAAATAAATTTATTAACAATCACACAATTTGTTTTCATGTATCTATTTATATGAAAATACACATGTGCAATAGTAAAAATACAGCTGTACATATGCACTAACTTGAAAGGATATGCTGAGACAAACAAAAACGTAGTATTTGATTTCTTTTTTTTTTTAAATATGATCAAGAATACGTGAAGCATAGAAATGATATAGTACCAAATTGTGCAAATGCACCATTAAAGTAACCATTAATTTGTAATGCAGCCAGGGAAAAAAGTGAGATAATTTCAACTTCTTCAATAAAATTATCTTGCGTGAAGTTTGAGGTCCAGCTAGATTAAAATAAATAAATAAATAAATAACCAGTTTACCTGGGGTTTCTCATATGTACATTTAAAATGTAGATTAATTAGAATTAATGAAAAAAACATATTTAGGATGTTGTCACCCACCAAAAGCTCAATAGGAATAATCATTTAGTACTAGTAGTGGTGTTGTTGCCGAAAAGTTTGGCTCCAGAAATCAGAAGGTGAAGGGTTCAAATCTTGGTAACTGCACTCCTGGCACTTAGGACAAACACTTTAAATAAACAATTTCCTCTTTCAGTCCACGTGTGAATTGGGTGCAGGCACATTCTTCCATGGAAGTAAACCTACAACATAATACAGTCCTGTCTTAACACTACTAAAATCAGGATAAAAATCAGCTCTTTGAGCCTTGCCTTGCAGACCTTGAAGGTATTATTATCCATTCATTGCACTGGCAGCGGGAATCTTTATACATTTTCCACTGCAATAAAACACATATACTTCTCATTAAGTAATTCACAAGCTCATAAGCTTAAGCCTTTAGTTTAAATTCTTTGATGAAAAAACAACAAGTAAGAATATGTACGTAAACGGCAGTAACAAACTTGCACATCAGTAGCTCTGCAGGATACTACGATGGGATCAAAGCAGTTGGGAAAGTCAGTACTCCCCTGACAGTTCAATAGTTTAAAGGCTCTGCTGCTGCTATGCAGGCAACTTAATAGGACTCATATAGTCTTCTACTTCTACACATGAATATCTTCAATATTTACCCTTGCACATAGCTGTATCAAATTATTGAATTGAAAATGGCAGAAATGTTAACCTGGAGATCATTATTATTATTATTATTACCAAATATTTAGCAAACATGTGCACAATAGGCTTAAACGCAATATCAAATTTTAAGGCTAAATATATTGGGTTTGTTTTTTTTGTGCAATTCCAGAATTTTCTCCAAATAAGAAGTAAAACGTTGTGTTCACTTCTTGTATGAACATCCATGCCTTGAGTACGAAGATAAATTCAAGTGTACTTTTCTTTGCCCATTCTACCTCTTTCCTTTTTTTGATGAATGCATTGCTTGAGGGTGAGACAGCCATGTACACCGTCTACACAAGAGTTGTTCAATGTATAAGTAAGCATTATGGATGAGTGGTGGGCCCTCACATGGAAAACCAGCCATGAGAGGCAGGTAACAGATAACAAAATAAAAAAAATTCCTTCCAGGCTTATAAGACACATGAAGCAAGCGCTTATCGCAAATTCAATATTACAAAAAGGAACAGATTAAAATCTTCTCCTAGACAGGATGTGACTGTGTTGTAGGTTTACCTTCCCAACTGAATATCTCAGTACCCAATTCGCACCTGGGCACAGAGATAAACAATTTTTAATTTAAAGCATCTTTCTCTAGGATACAATATGGTCAGCACATTGAAACCCAGGACCCTCAGATTGAGAGTTTAACGCTCAAGCCATTCAGCCACTGATGCACAGATAATAATATATAAAATGATATCTTGGAAAGGATGAAAAATGTCATTTGACCCATAAGAGAAAAGTCTCAAAAGTTTCCAAAATTCAAGGCAAGCAACCACACACCGGCACAAATATTTCCTTTCGTTTCCCAAGTGAAACAGGTCATGATATGATAAAGGATTGATCAATTCGAAATATAGACTGATGTGCTAAGTTCCTCTTCACTCATTGTCTCTACTCACATCAATACATCAGGACTGCAACTCCAGCTATGTCCAAATGAATTTACAAGTTATTTGGAGACTACTAAAATATTGACCATATATTTGTCCATGCTCTTCCCTTAAAAAAAAAATGAACACTTTTCATCAGTGGCACAGTTCTATCGAAATATGAGTATTCAAAATGCTCTCAACTCAAGCAAGTTTCAAGTACAATGATGGGAAGCAGTTCAACTTCTCTTAATGTAAGAAAGCATACGGCTTTCTCAAGCCAAAGGAATGTCACCTAGCTAGCTTCATGTCTGTAAGATCCTGCTTACAGAACTGTGTCAAAACTTTGAGAAAACAGTTTGTAGAACACACAAGAAAGTCAGAAAACTTGTGTCAGGTTGAGAAACCATCACCTTCTTCATCTTCACAGCATCGGCAAATTTTACATTTGCAACACAAAATGCAAGGTGCTGCTAACAATAGGAAAGGTGAAGCAACCAAGAGCAGAACTCCAAATCCTGCAAATATGCCAACCACCTGAAAAAGATATGGTGAGATGGGTGAGGTGTAGAACAAAACTTAAAAAGAATTATTAAAGAGTACAGGAAATAATGTGTTACATAAAGTTATTTGTTTGCTTTCGTAAAATTGTAAAATGATGATTTCAGTCTGGAAAAGAATAAACGATGAAAAGTAACTAGGATGATTTTAGTAAACAAAAAACCCTGGCCCATTACATTGACATCCTCACAGATTATTTAACTATTGTGGAAGGGGCAATAGGAGATTGACACATTTTAGGCATCCTTAACATTACTAAGGGCTTAGCGTTGTTGTACTTTTACTAAATGCAATAAGTACTTCATATGCTAATTATTCTTGAAGCATTAGCACTGATGTGAAAAGACTGGTAGAAATTTTACTTTCAGTGACAAATTTTATAATTTTTTGTTCACATTTAAAAAATATAATTTTGTCAGCAATGAAACAACACTTAGTCAGCCAATGACTTTAAATTTAGACTGCATAATGAAAGATTATCACAACACTAGTGTAAAAACAAAAGCTCGATGTAATCCCCTTAAATATACAGTAGCATTAATAAGAGTAATAAGAGACTCCGTGATGCTTAGAAGAAACACAGTATGTTCTGAACCATCTCTTACTTACTTGAGTTCTGTGCCATATGACTGAAGCTCTGGAGTGCCCAAGTTTGTTTTTGCAAGGCCCTTTATCATAATGTCGCAACAGAAAGTCATTCTGAGGATGCAAAATGTAGACCACTTGTCAAAAAAAAAAAAATAAACATTCAGAAAGGAAATGATAAGGGAACTGGTCCTTTGATGTGTCAAAACTACCAACGTGAGATCTACATGCTTATGGGAATATTTCACATGGTGACATGATGGTCAATTGGTTAGAGCCTCGAACTCACAATCCAGCAATCTTGCAACTATGTTGTGTCTTTAGGAAAGACACTTTACATCATTTTTTCTGTCCCCACCTAGGTGCGATTTGTGTACCAGCATAATTTGCCCTGTGGTATGGGTTCTGCAAAGAATTCTACCACCGTGAGTCTGCGTGTCGTAAGAGGCGACTAAATGACGAAAAAGAGACTCCTGGTCCTCCGGTTTGGGGGTTTAGCTCAGGGCTAGCAACCCTGAATAGTAAAAAAGCAACAAAGGCTACAGAAACCGACCGGCCTTATTGGCTGACACAGTCAGGACAATATATAATCTGCTGTGGAAGTAAAACTACAACAGCCGATGTCTAGGAGATGAAATAAAAATCATCTGTTCTACTTCACACTACTGAAACTGGGATAAGCTCCAGCTCTATGGGACTCATTAGCCTTGAAGGAACTTCACTTTTTACTTATGATGCACATGTGTAGACTGTATATATAGTTCTGAATGATGTATTACTTAGAATAAGGGCCGCCGCAAGGCTTAAAAAAGATGAAAATGAGTTAACTTAATTTTAATCCTTTGAACCAAACAACAAAATATTGCCAATTAGGTCAATTCAATTGAAAACAAAGGTATGACTTCTCGTGTACACTAAATGCTTATGAAAGACTTGCTCTCAGTATATATATAAAAAAAAAAAATTGAAGATATGAATGGTAGCATTAGAAGATGAGAGTTTTCAGCCCAAGGTTAAAGACTTGCAGTATAGATTTTTGTTTTGTTTACTGCACTCTGTGTCTTAGCAATGTAAAAAAAGAGAGAAAATAAAAAGTATTGTCAACACAGGTCTGACTCTACAGTTTTATAAACTGAACATTGACATAAGCTGTTCTATACCACAATACAAGTATGTTTCTATGATGGAGATTTTATTCTTACATCTAATGACTGCAAACAGTACCAGCAGAACACATGTTTGCAACGTTTGCACATCATCTGTGCACAGCCGTCATTTCGTTCTATGGGCACACGACACACCGGGCAGCGTTTGATCCTAGCATCGTCTGTGTTGTTGAATGGAATGCTGTGTGAAAACAGAAAATAATTAGACCTTTGTTTCGATATATAATACAAACCTCACTGGCTCCCATGATGATCTTAAAGAGGTCATTGAAAATTAATGGATAGGAAAGAACACCTCACAATCAATAGCACAAGTCACAATGATTTCAGAAAGAACAGTGTAGAAAGGAATGTAAAGAGGCAAACTGTATAAGAGATGGAAAGTGAATATTGAGACGGAGAAGGAATGAATCTTGAAAGTCTATGATCTACAAGATTATATGATGAGGTATGAGGTAAAGTAAAAGTAATATTACTATTTTCACTACTTCGTTGTAACACACTCTTTGCTATTCTTCAAGTCATGAAAAAAAGGATATAAAATCACACTTTACAATCTACAACTGGATTTAAGTTTGGTACAAATCCTTTCAGTTGAGTTTTCACTACCGTTGAGCCATCATATTATTTTCTGCTTGTCATGTTAAAAGTCTTTTCATATAACTTATGTACTAGATCTAAGTGGATCAAATCGATTTGATACAAAAATAAATAACCTTTCTTTGAATACAAGTTCAAAGCTCCTACCCTTTGCTCATAACTAAAAAAAAATAAATTCTTATTTCATGCCTCAAACATTTGCAGCATCTTCCCATTAAGGAGAAAAAGGAAAAGTCCCATTGTTTGATTTTAGAAAAAAATGTAAGGAATACAAAATAAAACAAAACAAAAAGAAAAAGATCAAACATCAATACCCTGACTCCTGTATAGGCATTGCAGTAACCACCTCATCACAAGACTTGGGAGCATGCCACTTGGTCTTGCATACTGAACAGAACTGAAGGCCACACTGAAAGGAAATTCAACTGACTTTATGTAGGTGCCCACTGTTGTGAGGATAATAGAAGTTCATTATGCAGGCAAAAGAATGCTAGACAAATGTGAAAAAAAAATAAAAGAAGAAAATGGTGAAAATGTATTAATGGCTGCATCCTTTAGTCAAACATCCCTATTCCAAAAATACACCGAGTTAAGAAAATATGGAACCATATTTAAAGTTAATGGAATTTTTTGTGAATTAATAATTTCATTAATGAAGTTGTAAAAATTTTTTGCTGTTGAAATAATTGATAAATAAGTAGAATTCAATATTATAGAACTTGCACATCTTTGGGAATATTTTTCAAGATGCAGGCCTATAAACTTGAAATAAAAGTTATCCATAGATAGAATGTTACATTCTTGGATAAAATATACATGTACTTCTGAAGACATTCTCTCTGTAAGATCACAATTATGCAATTAATCTTATGGATACATGAACTCATGCTGAACAGACTTTCAAAAAGTATGCATCATGGACTACTTCAATGGAAGATCGTTTTTCCTGCATTATTCCTGCAATGCCATGAGCTGATACACGAGTAAAATAAAAACACAGGTACAATAGCTGCTACACATGTTATTATTTATACCATCCCTGCATGATAAAGGGAAATCACTGACAGCAAATTTGTTCTCATAACTAAATGGGTCTCTTACTGTGGGGCAGTGCACTGGAACAGAGGCAGCTGCTGCCCCCTCTGTAGATGGCTGAGACAAGCACACATGGCACACTGTTTCACATCCCACTTCGGGACAGAAAGTTCTGTTGGGGTCGAGATCGACTTCTGGGTAAAGGAACGATAGACAAAGCAGGAAAATTCAATGAAAAGAAAGATAAATAGTATTGACAGTATTACGACAGACTAGCATCCTGTCTAGGAGATGACGTAAAAATCATCTGTTCCGCTTCACACTACTGAAACAGGGATAAGCTCCAGCTCTATGGGCTTTGAAGGAACTTTACTTACTTTACTACTTTATTGACATTAGACTGAATCAATACACAAAGAATGAAATTCTCAGCAAAAGGGTATGGACCCTCAGAGCCATGAAAATCTGTCGTAAACACAAAGGTATTTTCAGTGTACTTATTTATCAAATCTGATTTCATATATATACCACTGAGGCACTGCTTTCTCTTCAGCATTATTACAAGACCTCTAATGTAGTCTGCTCCTCCTACATAATTAAAAAAAAAAAATGTTGAACTGTGTTTAAGATTTTGTTCTTAGAAAAGATAATTTATACTATTTTCCCTCTTTCCACACTAGCAAAATCTAGTGAAAATAAACCTCTGACAGACTATCATCCTAGTGTAATCTGTTCCACTTAATGCTACCGTAACTGGGATTTAGTCTGAGTCTTTGAGCTTTGTGGGCCTTCAAAGAACTATTCAATTTGGATAGCATATAAATGTGCTGTATCAACCACAATAACAACCAAGCTCTATGCAGTATAAAACATTTACTTACCTCTTTGGAAATATAATCTTCTGTATCTATTAAATGTTGCTTCATCAACAAGCTTCTCAATCTGTAAAAAAAAAAAATGCAGTTACAAATTGTTTTCCCCTCCATATGGTTAGTTTACCAGTTTTGTTCCCATTATGTAGTTATCTACTTTTTAGGTGAACATACTTGCCACTCTTTCACACAAGATAAGAAAAACAAAGGCCCACTCTTTCTCCCTATTGATTAATCATGGCATATACATCAGATTTTTCCTTCATTAAAAGACAGTATAATAAAATCAGAAGATATCTGTATCTCACACTAAAGGCACTCACTTCTTTTACTCCCATTTTCCCTTGTTTCTTGCACTGAGCATCAGGACATGTGATCTCTGCTACAAGACCTTCTGAAATCATCACAGACAGATACTGGCGCATACACTGAAAATCAAACAAAACATCAGTATCTGAATGAGCAAACATACCTTTTAAATTTTCGTTCTAACGACAAAACACTTTAATCCTTCGTGATGGATTGCCATTAAAAAGTTCAAACATTTTTGCATGCATGACTTAGATAACAAAGTTAAAAAATTAAAAACAACTCACACTGATTTCTTAATGCAAACAAAGATGTCCTTAATCTTGCAATCAGGAGGAACAAAAATATATAGTATTATTACTGGGTTGCTGGACAGGCAAACTGATTTGATTTTAAATTTTAAACGTGACACTACAGGTGACAAAAAAAGTAACCTTTGAAAACAGTACTTCACAACAACTCATACACAAACTAATGCAAATGAATATTTCCATCGAATTCAAACATGTATGAGCCCTAATGAGAAATATACGAAAGTATCTTCACCGATGCTGAAAAAGAAAGTAAAAGATTCCAACTCCATTGAACGATCATTAAATAAATACTTTCAACTTTTATATCCCGCATTAGATCTACAATTAGACTTCATCGAAAGCACTCTTTTTGTGGTCGACAAACATGGTCAGAACTGGCAAAGTTATTAGAATAAAGTGGAAACCCCTTGTGTGTGGCCTATACCCTGATAAGGGTGAGGGGCAATGATGATGATGACGATGAAAGCAGTCTGGGTGAGAACAAGCTTCCTCCAAGGAACTCACCATTTCACAAAAGAGGCACTTGCAGTTTTCCAGCTCATACATGTCATGAAGGGGAGCTTCCGACAGACACAACTTGCACAGGATCAGAGGATCTATGGCCAGATCCACAGCGCCTCTTGAGGCAGAGTAAGATGCCATGCTGTCCCCTCTAATGATGAAAGAAGAAAAAAAGTAAAAAAGAAATAAGAATAAAAAAAAGTAATATTAAGATAGCTGAAACTTTCATGAAATTTTAACCTGAAATGAATGTCTCCAAGGAATGTGTCATGACTGTTACAAATTTTGAAATGGTGCGCATTTTGACATGTAATGTGTATGTCAGGAAACTGCCAAAAAGATGCTTCAAAGCAAAAAATAAAAGCTTCAGTTTTGTAAATGTCTTGCTCTCCCATCCCTTTCCACCATTACAAAAAAAATATATATATCCTTTCTCAATATGTCAGAAAAATCATTAACCTGAAATTTCACATTTCCTTATTATCTGATACCAAAAATGTTTATCTGTATTCATTAAAATTCCTGTAAACAGAACCTTACCGTTTCATTCCAACTTTCTTTTGAATAAACCAATAGAAATAAGCACAGAACAATTAGCCTACATGTAATTAGTTTTCAGAAAATCATTCACGACAAATTTTAAAACAGTAGCACCAGGTCACATAAAGAAATCATTCAGTATTATGAAGCCATCAACGGAGATGAAGTCAACGCTGGAGAAAAATTTGAAAGGAGAGAAAGATAAAAGGCACAGGAAGATTAGCAAGCACATCACGCTTTCCGTCACGTGCCGAGAAGCCAAAGCAGTACAACAGCAGTGCATTAATTACTTCTTTGAGAGCAATTTTTACTTTTTTATAAAACAAAACTGGGGAGTGGGGGTTCGTTGTTGCTTTGGTTCCGTGCCTTTGTGAGCACACAGAATGGAGTGTGATTAATTTGTCAAGAAAACTGATATACTTGCAGGGAAAACCCAGCAGATAGCAACTGCTTCAGTGATCAATAATCATGAATCCTCTTGTAAATATAAGCAGCTTTTATTGTGATTAGCCAGACTGCTATTTCATCAACAGTGGTTGACGCATTACCCAGGGATCACAGATTACATTATTATCGATGACATGTACAGTTTTTACGGTTAGTTTATCTACAACGTCATGAAATATTCATCAAAAGGAAAAGCGATTCACAAATTGTTTTTGAGACATATAGACAAAGAGAGAGAGAGAGAGAGAGAGAGAGAGAGAGAGAGAGAGAGAGAGAGAGAGAGAGAGAGAGAGAGAGA
>JBDFRD010597925.1:0-16486 GCA_039654405.1 Bullina lineata | reverse complement strand
GCTATTCTGTTATCATCCATTCTGTTTACATGTCCGAACCATCTCAGTTGATTTATCCCTATCTTTGTTTTAATGTCCTTTGTTTGAGTTTGGTCTCTTATTATTGCATTTCTGATTTTGTCTCTTTTAGTCTTCCCTACAACTCTTCTCTTATGAAGCAAGATGGAAATAAAATGACATTTGTAGAATGTCAATGAATAAATATTATTCAACATTTCCCACAAATCAGAAAAAGTCATAAAGATAATGTCTCTGGCAAAAATATATTCTTTTTTTATTTGCAATTTTTGGTTTCAGTAGGAGTTATACAATAACTGGGCAATACCTTTTGCAGTTAGTAGCAATGTTTATGTCACTAATAATGTTCCTTTTGCAAATGGGATTGGACGAAACATCTCTTGTCACTCTTTGAGCCATTCAAATATAATGTAATTGGGTGTGATTTGTGATCTGAACAAAGGTAAGCCCTTTTTGATGTAATCACAAGTATCATAGCAAAATGAAAGATTTAAAGTAAGGGACGACTATTGTGTGAGAAGTGACTGAAGAATTTTTTTTCGTACAATATATTATATGAACAAAATTCTTCACTCACTTCTCGCACAATAGCAATGCCTTACTTTAGAAAAGATGTAAACAGTAAATAAAAATATTGGAATAGACTGTACGGTAACAAAAAAGGTCTCTTTCACACAAAAACAGCTTAACAGTTACACCCCCCCAAAAAAAACAAAACAACTCAGAAAACTGTTCTTCAACAAATTCTTTTTAATGTCATCAACACCTGCACATTCCGTAAAGTTCACTGCAAAGCCTTCATGTAAAATGGTATAGATAATGTACAAGTATCTGAAACAGACACGTTTCACTGGGTGAAAATATACTGAGACTCACAACATGTATCTCAACAATGAAATTGCAACTTTCTAGTGTCCAGTAGTGACAGAATGCGCTCAAATCTCAACTTACACATCTAATGCTTGCCATAAATGAAAAAAAAAAAATAGATATGTCTAAACATGTGTTTCATAAAAGTATAATGTCTAAACATGTGTTTCATTCTGATATAACTTCCTTCTCAGGCCTGTACTGAGAGCTAAGTATACACTCCATATATTAATAATTGGTCATTGTATAGCACTGGAATGTTTACATGAATATTGTTTGTAACATTTTTATCCAAGGCAGGTTTGTTGATTCCTTACGCTAAAAATAAATTGCAACGCTGATTAACGAATAAAATTAATATTGGTTCTTAACCCTGAAATATATAAAAAAAATAAATATGCCTAACAATCCAAACCGAATGAAAACCACAATTTTGTTCAGCGCTACACATTCAAAGTTCAACCCAGTGAATAGCTTGAAGTTTTATTCCTTGATGTTACTGCTCTTACTGCTTATACCACACCGCAGCACACAATGCCAATAAGGACAGCAAAGCAAATTAGAAAATAGTGTACTTTCATTTATTGCTACTATTGTTGCTTTTAAAATTCTCAATAAATTTGTGTTTCATGGAACATTCGAACAGGTGATGTAATATTAAAAGTAGAATTAGAATGAATACAACATTTCTATTGTGATTAATTTTTCAGATACCAGAACTGGTTTATGTAGATTCTAACAAAACAATGTAAAAGTAAGTTCATGTGCTCAGAAAAAAAGCTTGTCAGAAGCAATTAGTTAAACAGAAGTGAAGACGAATGTAAACATGATCAAAATATCATAAGTAGTTTTCTATATGGCACACCATCAACATCATTACAGACACCAGAAATGGTGAAAATGCATTTCAAAAATCTTTCCCACGAAAGGAAGGAGTATCCAATTGCTGAGCCCAGTAGAAACATTGTTGAAAAGAAGAAAGAGATGGTAATTATTGCATTGATTAGATTGCTATCCAAATGCTGTTTCCTTGTTATAACATGTCCAATGACTAATTGCAAATTAAAACAAAAAATGCCCTTGTAACAGATTACACTCTTTTGCAGCAAGTTGTAATGTTCATACTAGTGCAATTGACATTTTACAAGTTTCATGAGCTTATAAGGAATGAAAAGAAAACAAGAATCTTTGATTCCCTTTCTATTCATATACCGTTATTTTCATGACTGGCCTTCAACATGATCTTTCTACTCGTGTAAAATACCATTCTTCAATTTCTGATGAAATTATACTCCATTCCTCAACAAAACAGCCATTAGTAACTGTAGAAGGTATCAGCGAAGAGTGAGTTAAAAGATTCGAAATAGGGTTATTTATGGCTCAGTATTAAATGCAGTATTAATTGTATATATATAAGTAGTATAATCAAAATAATGTTTACATAGAAAGAAAAAAAAATCTAGATTTTATCTTTACTCTTCATTCCTTGACCCATTTCACAATTCATACCCAGACTCAATATATTTCTTCTCAGCACTGCCTTGGTAAAATTATGGACTTATTACAAACTTAAAAGCATCTCCTTTTTCTGGAGCATTCTACTGTTAGATTAAAGGTAGCTTTCAGCTCACATTTTCAGATTGGCCACTCAATATGATACTTCGCTCCATTTTCAATCTTTAGATGAGCTATTTTCTACATGTGTTGTGGTGTTCCAAAAATAACACTTAAGGTGGCAAATTCTCAATGTTCAATCTCCCATGCAAGCACACACAGGATTTGGCTGTCTACTAAGTAAACTTGTCTATCATTTCAAGGATGTGGTTACACTCTGATGAACTGAAATTGGTACAAAGAAATATCAAGTATGATACAGGCTTGCAAAAGACAATATCCCAAATACCATTAATCATGGATGAACATTGACATAAAGAATTATACTTTCTGGGAACTGGACATAACAAAAGAAAAACAAAATAATTCCCCCCAAAATCAATTGTTCTATAAGATCATTGAGATTCACAGTCTGCCATAAGAAAAAAAACAACAGGATTTCACTTCACTTTGAAAACTCATTTAATTTTCAATTCTAAACAATTCAAGAATCTTTGTAATCAATTCATCAGTCTCAGCTATTACAGAAATCTCCCTAAAAAGTTGTGAGTTCACATAATTTGTTTTGCCTCTTGGGCAAGTATTTCTGCTTCATACTTAGTGCTGAACCTTGAAACAGAATAAAGAGAACAATCCAATTATGGCAATAACAAAAAAGGCTTACACTTAAATCAAAATGACACTTGTCGGTGAGCAACAGACTGAGTTGAATATCTTTCTATTATCTTCACTGGAATTACTTAATGACAAATCTCTTTGTCCTCCCGTTTCACTTCAGATAAAGATACTGATACAATGTAAAATGCACTTAAAATGTTCTATATTTTATGTGCCGAGATAAGTAGAATTTTTCACTCAAACTTGATTCCTTGAGCCAGTGGAAGTTCTTTGCCAAAGTTGATTGTGCTGGAAGAGAGATCAAAAGAAGATAAAAAAATAAAGCTGAAAAAACAGCTCTATAGGGTTTTTTTTTTATTTCATATTACGTGCATCAAGACAATGTCACAGAGTGGAAAATTGGTTACAGTCATCTTGAGACAAAAATGTTTGTACCTCAGATCCAGGAAAATTTCAAACTGATGACTTAAAAAAACAAGCAAATAGAGGGCAGGCACAAGAAATTCACAACCATTTTTTCTGAGATAACAATAATACCGTAGAAAGACAGTTTTTTTAATTTGAGTGCCTACGTATTAATTTCTCACAAAGTAACTTATTTTCTAAAAAAAAAAAGATTAAAAAGTGCTGCTGAATCTGATCTTTGAGGAATGAGAAGCAAAATAAGTCTTTTTTTTTTTTACTAGTTTTACATTGTGCTCTTTTTGTATTTTACCATCTAATAATAGCTGCTGATTACGGAACCCCTGTTGGTTTGAGAACTCTCAATTCTTTTTCTTCATGCAAATAACACAAGCATGTGAGTCTAGTGTGGTGCACTCTTGAACTCAAACTCTTGTGTCTCATCGGAATTCTACTTTTGACATCATGTCCTTTTTACGCCACGTTCTCTCTTCCAGTGACTTGGTTCTCTTGGTGATTAAAAGTTATAGGCTAATTCAAGCCACTGCTTTTTGTATTTATTATTCATTTGTCTCATGCTACATTGATGTCCCCGTTTGAGTTTGCACCACAGTAGAATAATTAATCTTTGTTAATTCGAAATAAGGCCCACATGGGTAGTCTTAATATGTATAAAAATTGAACCGTAACAGAAAGAAGCCACAATAAAAAAAAAAGTTTCAAATTTTTCAAGTTTTGATCTCTGAAAAATTACAAGTCAGATGGGTGGGATCTTTCTTGTCTCAACAATTAGAAAAAGATTATATTCCTTTTCATGCAACCCAAGGAAGCATGTACTTACCAAGTAGATCGGCGACAATACTGCTTCCATGCATCACTACCTGACTCTCGTCCACCACCAGTGTGCTTTTCACCACCTACACAAAGAGGAAAGGAAATAAATTTAAAATTGTATTTTTTTTAGGAAGGAAACAAAAATTGGCCAAGTGCCTCCAGAGAATTTTCGTGTGTGTGAAGTTTTGAGGTATGGATGTGTTAGCCATAGCCATGGTTTGTACTGTTTTCTTCAATTTTATAACCCGTTTGGAAGACATTTCTAAGATATACAGAATAACTGATTCACACTGAAGACTTAAATCTTTGTTTTCCTGTGTAAGCTTTTCCAAGTACTGCACATTCTGAAGCATCGTAAAACTTCTGCCTTGCTTTTGTAATCCTGGCTCCCAATTCTATTCTGAGTCTATTATAGTTACAAAATATACAAAGGCTCCAGATAGGGTATGACAATGTCATAAATAAACAAGGGCATACTCACATGAAAAAAGGTTCTTATAATCAATCTTTCCTATGCACAATTTGATTTTATATAATTTCACTGCAAATACTCTGAAATATTTTTAGGTCCAATCCAGGTCAATTTATACCTTGCAAAATTGTTATGCTGTCCTACACAAAGATGTTTAAATAAACGGAGTTCAGAGTGAAACACTTGACTTACCAAATGCTCCACCAATCTCTGCACCACTAGTTGGGATGTTCACATTCACCAGGCCACAGTCAGATCCTTTGGGTCTATATAAAAGAGCAAATCAAATAGAGTTGATATAGATGTGGTTTGGCATTAATATTTGCGAGGAAAAAGCAAGATTACATTTTGAACAGAAGATGTTAGCCAAGGCAATCTTTTCACTCGTTATAATAAAGACAATGTGTATGACTCAGCACCAAGTAGTTGGAGAAGATGTAGAACTGCTGTTTGACTCCCTCCATTGAACAGGTGATATATGCAGAAGAAGAAAACAATGATACAGCTGCTGTTAGAAAATAAATATATGCTTCTGTTTTTTCCCCCTCGGACCTCTGTTTTAAGGTGACACCATTGCCTTACTGTGCATGTGATCACAGGGATGCTCCACAACATGTGCTACAAGATTCACCACTATACAGAAACATAACAAAAGAGATGCGGCCACAGCCAACAACAATTACAAAGAAGCTGTGAGAAGATCTAGAAGATCTACAGACGATGTCATGCATTGAAAAAAACAGAACATGCTATCTAAGTTTTGGAGAAGAAGAAGTGGTGTAAAATTAATATAATAAGTGTCCACGGAGAATGTGCCATTTCTGTCTCTTTTATCAAGGTTCATAACTAGAGAATCAACCCCATTCATTTCCAGATTTCTTTAAAGTAATTGGCATTCTGAAGCAAAACTACCTCAGCAAAAACAATTTTTGTTTCTGGTATGATTATTTTGTTGCTTTAGGAAACCATTTGTACAAAAAAAAAATTATGTTGAATTTCAACGATCCTATTGCAGTTGCATTTGTAGATGAGAGATGTATTGCATATGATGACATATAACTTTTATAATCAAAACATAATTATACAACATAAATGTCAAATTGAAACAATTATTTTCAAGGTCTGAATTCTATGACAAAATACCAATACACCTTTCATAAAAAACTTTCTACCATAAATTACATGTGTTACTTGTTGAAAGAAATAAAAGAAGTTCTGACAAAAGCCAAGTCGTTGCTTGAAAGCAAGCACAAACAATTGTAAAACTGACCCAATCCATTTGTAAACTGCACTCAAGTCTTTAGTGAAGAGACTGCTGGACAGGCCCTGCTTCACCTCATTGTTCCACTTCATGGCCTCATCAACATTCTACAGGGAATAAGATGCTTGATTAATCAAATCCAAAAATTTACCGACTCTCCTTTTCTGTTATAATCTTTTAATTATGATTTCATTAAAAAGAATAATCAGACACCCAATCTTTCTATAATAATGAGCACATATTTATCAGACTAAATAAATACGTTCAGCTTTGTCGAAATATGATCAACAGCTCAAGTTTGGAATGTTAATTAAATAATGGTTAGAGAGTTTACGAATTAATCCAAAATTTCATGAGTGTTATACTTATAAATGGAGAAACTAAAATTAATGACAAATAAATGCTTTTGGAACTAGAAGATAGCCGAATTTTACCTTGCACTTCAGGGCATAAACAATGGGCACAAATGTTTCCTGCATGACAATGTCAGCATTGTGCGCCAGCCCTGTGACAATAGTGGGCTCCACATAGTTGCCTGGCCTGTCAAGAACCTGGACCAGAGCACAAATGTTTAAAGTAACAGTTAAAAAGTGTTTTGATAACATGGAATTTCTATTTCTATTTTTCAGTGAGAATCATTAAAGATATACAATTTGTATCACCACATTAAAGAAAAAGTTGCTTCAGCAATCGAATACTTTATGGTCTGCATAATGTCTTTGGGAAAACAATCTGGATTAGGCAAACGTTTTGACTGTCAAAATGAAAAAATTGCTTAAATGTGAAATTAAGTCTAAACCTAGACCAACAATCTGTAAAGCTTTGGACAAGGTCATTGTCACAATTTTTGTCAAAGTGATAAAACAACAGATACCCCATTAGTTACACCAACAAACACATTTCCCACATGGACAAAACTAGAGATTTTGTAATCAATCTTTAACCAAAATGATGCAATATCTTTTTTCTCTATTCATTACAAAGATAAAAGTTTAAAGTAAATATAGTATTGTGTTTACAGGTTTTTCATTGGTTCTATGAAACCTACTGCACTGAAGAATCATGGACGGAATTCTCAAATAATTGACAAGTACATAACAACATTCATAGTCCAATATATACAAAAACACCCCAAATTTGCTCATTTAAAACATTCTGACACTTCGGAAAGGTTTACAGGATATCAAATTATAGAGAAGCAAAAAAAAATATATCACAAATATTGACCTGCCCCACAATGTAAAATACATGTAATTCATGCTAATTAGACAGATTTCATCACATCTGAAAATTACAGAAAGTTAATCACCAGTTTCTAGAGTTTCTTGACAAATTTCTGATACTCACCTTTCCTCCACAGACAACTGTCCCACCTTGAGCTTTGACGGCTTCAATGGCTTCCTCAAATTTCAAAACTGCATCTTTGTTATGGAGAGGTCCATACAGAGTGCCCTCTGTGGAAAAGGTGAAGAAAAAGTTTGTTTGTTTTTTAGAAAAAAAATAAAGAAAGGAAAACAAACCTAAAAATATTATACAAATTCCTTTTCATTTTTACAACTTCTGCTTCATTCTTAGTGCAAGTGCCTCTCAGACACATAGGTGTGAGGCATTGATGAAAACCTAAATTAGTTTCAAGTCCTTCGCAGCCCTGTACAGTTTCTGGGCAGGGCAAATCAGATTTGACTATATTCTAGTTCTCAGATCTGTTAGCTGAATGCAGAATTGATACCAACATTTCGCCTATCCTCAGTCGTTGACGACTTAAAATTTTCTATGTCTGGGGTACATGTGATCTGTGCAGTCTAATGATTTCCATTTGTGAGATATGGTGTGGATCATCATCTGGACTGTAACTTGAATACATACTGTTCCACTGTTTTATTATGTGCGTTTTGGCTTCCTCGTGGGACCAGAAACATTTAACAACATTACCATATATTATTATGTTAAGACCACTGCCCTGTGGTATGGGTGCCGCAAAGAATTCTACCACTGTGAGTATGTGTGTCGTAAGACACGACTGAATGAAAAATTAGGTAGGGTTTCCCAAAAAGAGACTCTGGTCCTCCAGGTTGGAGGTTTAGCTCAGAGCCAGCAACCCTGAATAGTTTAAAACAACAAAGGCTACAGAAACTGGCAACAAAGAAAATAGTACACCGGGTCAAAGGAGGGACGCACCCCAGGACCTCGTGTGAGCTACAGACCATGAATCTGGGATGTTGTCCGCATGGAGTTCTGGACTCATGATGGGTGGGGGTGAAAGCCGAAAGGAAGCCAACAGTCTCCTGAGATCCTAACAAAGGCTCTTAATTGGAACTTGGAATGTAAAAAGTTCGACCGATGGAAAATTGGCGAAGGAGAGTAGAGAAGGAAATGTGTAATATGGGTTGGGGTTGGGGAAGGACTGCGAAGCTTGCCTAAGATAGGGACTATTGGCGCTCTCTCTTACCTGCCTTACGTGCTGAAACAGCACAATGAGGACTATATATAATAATTTATATATATGTAAGACCCAAAAAAAAAATAGATGTAAAAGTATCATATTAAAAGAATAATTAAATGACAAGTTTCTCACCATCAATTGGGTCACCAATACGCAGCTGACCATATGCCTTTGCCAGTTTCTCAACAATTTCATCATGGACTTTCTCATGCAGGATCTGAAATTAATTGTATTGTTAATACTTTATTGTTGCATGACATTTAAGTTGGCTTGGCATTTCATACTTTTCAATCATGAATACCTTTCATCTGATTACTACAGTTGACCAAATACATTATTTTGTATTATGAAAAGAAGAAAGACAAACATGGTTGAAACTGGCATAGTTATCCCCGGACAGAAGGAAGTGGAAATCCCTAGTGTGTGGCCTATACCCTAATAAGGGTGAGGGGCAATGATGATGATGACGATGAAAAGAAGACACACATGTCAAAGCAACAAAGAAGAAAAGATCTAACTAGTCCTTTTGTAGTCATAACCTGTCTTATAACCATGAGATCTATGGTAACATACACTTCTAAACTAGTAAACTTCCTTCAGGGCCAATAAGGTCCATAGAGTAATGTGAAGGAAACTGATAATTTCTAAATCATCTCCTAGACAAGACGATAATATACCAGTATCTAATTTGCACCAGGGTGGGGAAAGGAAAAATGGTCTAAAGTGCTTTTCCCTAGAACACAACATGATTGCTGTACGGATTTGAACTCAAGACTCTTAAACTGAAAATCCAACACTATTTCCTATTGCTGACAAAAGTCCGCTCTTCATTCATTCATATACGTTTAGGTTCTAAAACAAAAGTTAACTGTGGCCAGGCTGTCTTCTTAGCCCAAAAATCTTCCAAAAACACTAAAGGGGACACACAATTAAAAAAAAAAATGTACACACTGACCAGCCTTCGAGTTGTGGTACATCTTTGTCCAGCTGTTCCTGCACAAGCAAAGAGTGCTGACCTCACAACCATATCCACATCTGCATCTTCATTCACTGAAACAGTAAAAAGACACTTTCATGCCACTGATGTTTACAGGGCATATTGCACCTAGATAACCTGAACAAACATCAGAAATGATCATGATGTGAACCCGTCGAAATTAAGGGTAGAAGATCTACATCTGCATACAATCTTAACATGTACAAGATCCATATTTACTCACTGAAAAGAGAAACTCTTCTATAAGAAAAGACATTACTACCCTTATTTTAACTGAAAAATCATCTTTTGAATACAAATTTCTGTATCTTATACGTGTACATTTAAGATGCAAGAGCATATAGTGATAAAGTATGCATGATAATCGCAAGCTTATATCATGAATAGCAGTTTCAGTACTTCCAATGAAAAATAATTCTTACCAACAATTGCATTGTTTCCTCCTAGTTCAAGCAAGAATTTTCCTGTATGAAATAAGAAAAGACAAAAAATAATTTTGATTTGAGCTATAAAAGATATTAGAGGAATTTGGGAATTTGTTCTTGGAAATAATTATACATGCATAATCATATTAATAAATACAAAACAAAATAATTATATTTTCACTTGCACACAACAGTTCACATCAAAGAGGAGAGCAATTATAACTACCAAAATAAATACAGTTGAACCTGCCTAGCCGATAATCTGTCTAAAACGGAAATCTGCCAAATATTTCACCTGTATAAAATGCGGAAACGGAAAGCAAAATACTCTCCAAAGTGAGCAAATCCCCTGTGTAAGACAGAATTGACTAGCCCCAGGTTTCTTTGAAACACGTGCCGAACGGTGGGACAAGGACCGCAATCCCTCTTTGCCCCTCGCTGATAGACCACCGGAGCCATAAAATTAAGCAATTGCATTTGGCTGCGAACGACTTGATAACGAAGCACGCTGCAACTTTTGATTGACTAATCACGAGTATCGATACCATGTGATGCAAAGCATCATGGCCAGCAAAAATAAGCCTTTGATTGTCCTGGTCCCACTTGTTTTGAGTCCGAAGAACCAATCAGCATTTACTCCAGGCTATAATTTAAGCTTTCTCTTCAATGATTAGCATTTTAGATGTCTATGGCAGCCCCTGCCCACTCCCTCCCCAATATAAGGCCCCTTGCAATGACCCTGACTTAGACAGAAACCTAGGCATGATTTAATTAAAATTGAATAAAAGATTCAAAATGTCCTAGATGATGCCAACATACTCACCAAAGCGTTCCTGTACCATGAGAGACACCTTGTGGCCCACCTGTAAAGCAAAGACATAAAACTCATACAATTTGAAAGGGATTAAGTGACCTGCAATAATAAACTTAAAATAAATTAATTTGCACATTTAGTAAAAGAAATAATCTCAATCAGAACTTTCAAGAGCTCACTCATATTTTGTTTATTGCAAAGATATCAAGCTAGATTATAATACAGTAGTCGCTGCCTAAGTGCATGGTGCTCAGGAGACGGCTCAAGCGTGCACTTAAATGATCCAAAGTGCCCTCCCTTCTCACTGTATCGCTTTGTGCACCCACCCCACGTTTTTTCCTCCATCCGGCAAAGGACTAAGCTCTTCTGAATAAAGACGACACCTGCATAATATTATTGCACTGCGTGGCCATGTGGTGTGCAAGTAATCTGAGTTGGTCCATTGAGATCTAGATCTAGGCTTTACATTATTTAATTTTACAGCCAAGAGCTGATTTGGGTGGAATCTAGTTGCCGTGTTCAGGTGACTAGAGCATGACCTTATGTGTAGGAGTAGGAGCCTGCACTTACACATGCGATTTATATAGTAAAAGATCGGTCAAATGACGAAAGCGTGCACTTGACCGGATGTGCTTTTACATAGTGTGCACTTGGGTGGTGACTACTGTACAAGAATTGCTTAGGGTTTAAATAAATTCAGTAGTCCAAATATCAAGATGTAATTTCCAAAGCCTCAAAGAAGGGAAGAATATACCTGAGTACTTCCAGTGAAAGATACAAGATTAATCCGCTCATCTCTAGCAATCAATGTCCTGTAAAATAAGAAACGAAATATTCCAGGTTTTTATTAAATTTAACTGTAATATCATGATAAAACTTTTTTTTTCAGAACTTCACACTAAAACTCATTAATGAGCTCATTAAAAACTAAAAAAAAATTAAAAAAAGCAAAAAAGAGTGACAAACAAAATCGCATGGTACTGTGGAACCTCAATTCACAAACATAATATGTTCCAACACTCATTTTGTGAACTAAATAAATTCTCCCCATCTAAATTAATGTAACACATTACACTAACACATATGCTTCATCATCTCCATTTAACTAGACATGATCTTACCCTATATCAGCTCCTCCATTAACTAGAGACACCACAGCTCCTGGAATATTATTCTTTTCCAGGACTGAACTCATCACTCTGTGGAGAGATTTATTTATCATTGTAGTTTGATCAATGATGATTTGAGTGGTTATAATATGTATGTGTGCTTTTTCAAAATCTCAACACAAACTCTTTAATTATATAATGGAAAAGGAAAAATTAAGGATCAGAGAATTATTCTGTTGTGATAATAACAACAGCAAAAGTGATTGTGACATTGATATTTATACTTTCCACGTGGTGCATTAATTTCTGCCAGCTATATTTTTTTTGTTGTTGAAGAAAAAATATTACCATCAATGAGAAACAAATTAAGATTTTCTTTGCGATCCTACTTTTTTTCTTTGAATTTTTATATAATAACTTCTTTTGGTATTTAAAGTGGTGTTAGAAAAGTTTTGAACAATAGTGGAACTGGGTCTATCTACTATATTTTGTATCCATGTATATATATCTATATTGGGGTAGATTCCATGATTACTTCATTACACTAAGCCTCTCTATCCTTACTTAGTCATAGCAATGCTGACAAGAGGTGTTGATGGAGCTCCTTTCCTGAAAATACAGAGAAAAATGGGGATACAAAAATCTTTCTACAGTAACAGATAAAATACCCTAACACAAATGCAGTAATATCCTTGCGTTTGCTTTTTTTACACTTTGCCACATAAAAACATTTTAAAAAGGTGATTTAATTTTCTTAATACATTTAATTTGTACCATCTTTATCACAATTCATCAATGTAACAATTTCAAATCACCCCTAAATGAGTTTATCTTAAAACTATTTCCTTATCAAATTCTTTATGAATATAACATTCTTCGCACCATCCTAAAAGTCGGAATGTCTCCCATATTGTGATCCAAAACAAAGGAAAGTCTTATTCGAAATTATAAAATATTTCTTGAAATTATTTTGATAAAATTGCACCATGGTTTATTCGCTAATATTGCTCAAATATTTTTTCAATTTTACTATATAATATAGCAAATCAGGTAATCTACTTCTAAAGATGCTGTAGATCTTAATTTCCCAAAATTACAAGCCCAAGTCTGAGGTACTGAAATATCTATAAATCTGATATTACAACAACAGGAATTCTTCGCATCTTCTCTGCACAATGAATGATGAAACCTTTTATTAAAAGACCTTCATTTTCTTTTTTAAGTGAGACCACAAAACTTACCACATCAACGTGTTTCCAGTAATAAGGGCTAAAGAAGCATTCCAGCCATAGGGAGCGCAGGGAAAGTTGAAGGCAGTAATTACTCCTACAGTGCCCAGGGGATTCCATTGTTCAATCAGCATATGATTGCGTCCTACAAGAAATCACAAAAAATTGAACATTATATTACATCATATGGCTAATGCTATAAAAAGAAAAAAAACCTTTTATTTTCAGTCAAATTCAACTTTTCCATGTACTTGAAATTGTTACAATAAAAAGGAATGTACCCAGGCAGCAAAGTTAAAGGATTAAATATCAGCAATTCCTTTCTAAGTATCAGTTTTAATTGTTCCAATCTTTCCTTCAACTAAGTTATCAAAAGATTTGATATATCTTGTAAATGGCCATTTACACTTGCCGGACGCACATGAAAAGAGAAAAGAAAGAGGACATTTACTTTCAGCATCAAGCTCATTTTACTTCAAGTGAACACATTTGCATAAGAAGAATTTATATGTATGGGATAATGTGGAGACAATTTAAATGAATAACAAATGAAGGGTACTTGCAAAACAGTGTGCATGAAAAAAAAAGAAACATCTATTTACACAAACAGTCAAGAAGCCTGACATACGTTCCGAAGGGAAGACATGTCCAGCATACATGCGGGACAATCCAACAGCATAATCACAGATATCAACAAACTCTTGGACTTCCCCAACGCCTTCTGGCACAATCTTTCCCATCTCCAGAGCAATCTGAGGGGTGTGGTGAATGAGAGCCGTGGAATATTCTTGAAAATAGGTACAAAATTTTCTGATACATTCACAATCATATTTTTTTTTAAATGTGATCCTCTCATGCATTTTAACAATGAAGAAATTAACCTGTCGGTTCAAATTATGGAAAAGGACTGATGGAAAAAAGAAATAAAAAGAAAAGACATACCCTGGGAAAAAACATTAAACATGAGGAGCAATTTTTGTCATGAACATACAGGAAGTTGCTTCTATGATCAATTACATATCCCTGCTACTGAAAAATATGTATGACAATAAACATTAATTATAATAGAAAGATAAATTCTAAAATATAAAATCAGACAGTTGCAGCTACTTAATACATAAATATTTTATAAAATGATGAATGTAATTAATTTATAAGTGATAAAATTAACAAAAACAAAAGTGGAAATCTTAAGTATGCGAGTGCATTTCAATCTCTTTAAACTAACATTCAATCTTTTCCCTTGAAACAACATTACAGCTGAAGTTTCCAATTATTTTTTAACATACCAATTTTCCTAGAAGATCAATGTTTTCCCTGAAAGCATCTCCAATTTGACGAACAATTTCACCTCTCTGGGGAGCTGGAACCTGCAGAAACAAGTTTTGTCAACCTCATTTTGTAAATCATCCTAACCAAGTATATCAAGCATTACATCTTTTCTTTTGATTGGATTATGAATGTGGCCATTATAGTCTGAAAGTTTACTGTGGTCATGTGTGAATAAGTCAAAGGAAGTAGAAGAACCATCACGTGTGAACAGGCCTGGAAACCAACTCTAGGCGTAAGCAAAGAAATCAAGTCAAGAGTTGTGTTTAGTTTAGTTTAGGCTCTCTCCTGGTCATTTCGATTACGTTGGCAGCGATGAAAACAGGCGGGTGCGACGCCACAGCGCTGTTTAGTCCATTTCTTGAGGGAAAACAATTCAATTCATGGGCTGATTTTAGAACTGTTCACAGAGATTTAGAGACCTGGAGCTACTCTAGAACTAGAGCTCAATCGAGATTTGGCATGTTATCCCGGAGTGAGAAACCAATAAGACACTTTTCCACCTATGTCGATATTTAAACATACAAAAACTGTTAAAAGTGGCTAAGAAGCACCAACACTGAGCTGAAGATAACCAGGATGACATGGGCATATCTGGGAAGGGTATCCCACAACAGAATATGTTGGACTATTGTTGCGGCCCTAAGTTCTAGAAAGGAACCAGCTGAATACATCAAGTAAGTCAAACTGTTCAAAAAGGTCTTAGAATTCTTACATGACTTCCAAACTTGAACAAATAGATTGATTTAAGGAAATGTCATTTTAGTGACATTGCTGGAGTACAATGTATAGGAAGTGCTTTGTATACATTCATGCATGATTAAAGAATACAGATTACTAAATACACAAAACAAATGAAAAGGAAATCCCATGTACCGTATTAAGAACTTACTTCTGCCCATTCTTGCCAGGCTGCTTTAGTTGCCTGAACTGCATTTTCATAGTCAGCCTGGTTTGCCTATTGACAAAACAACATTACCATTTGTCAATCAAACTATGGCATCTTTGCTTTCAATCATATCCTATGTAAACATTGTAGCAAAGAAATAATTCAAATAATGAAAAAGAAAAAAGCAATGAATGTTGATCACCACATCCTAAATATTCCTGTATTTTTACAAATTAAAAGAGCTCCCATCACCCTCTAAGCCTGAAAACACTTTTCAATAAGTTTTATACTGAACTTACTCTGATTAGGACCAGTTTACAATTTGTGCTTTCTCCCATTTAGGGAAATAGGAGTTTGCTTACTCTTAACCATCTCTACAACCTACCCCTATTGCATATGTAACTTTCACAAGAACCATTATTATTGTAGAATAAATTTAATAAGTCTTACATGGAATGTCCTCAAACCCATTCCTGGAGGTAGAGACTGCATAGAAATTTTATGATAAATAATAAAATTACTAATGAGAAACATGATGTTTTCGAGTAAAATCAATGCAATAACATATGTTTCATAACGCGGATTATTAATTAAGCTTTCATATATATATCAGTTCACTTTTTATTTTATAGGTAAAAAAACCCCAATCTTAATCAGGTCAGCATATCATAGTTAAATGTATTTTAATAACTTCAAAAAACTCAAATTGAGTTAATTACCACTTTCACTTTAGCAATGGGTTGGTTGTTGGCTGGACAGTATGAAGTGATCTCCTGAAAAAAAAACAAAGGAAAAAGTTATATATGTAAAAACATATCTCTAACACATTAATGGAGCGTAATCACTGACTACATCAATCTGTGATTGGCTTACTTAAATTTTAAAAACCAAGCAAAATCATGCTTTTTCCCTGCCAGATTATCGCTGTTTGTATTGTGCAAAACAATGCAAGATGCTGGCGGCTCCTTTCCATAAAATCTATTTCAACCATTACGTAGATCAAAACAAAGAGCGGTGTCTCATCATGTGAAGTAAGGGTGACTGGGTTGAGGGTAACACAATGTCGAGACTATAGGAAGGGGGGATAGTAGTAGTATCGTTTGGACTACACTTCTATATCATGTTTGTCAATCCAAGTCTGAAAATCGTCGTCACATCTGTT
>JBDFRD010597815.1:0-16487 GCA_039654405.1 Bullina lineata | reverse complement strand
CTGACTGTTCCCTGGAGCACTGTCTTGGTAAGCCTCTCTCCTCTTGTTACGTGGCCGAACCATTTTAGTTTGCGCCTGTTGATGGTGGTGAGAAGATCTTCATAGGGACCAATGGCTTGCCCTATTCTGTTTTTACATATGTAACTTTAAACAAGAGTGGACCATTTTAGTCAAGGATCAGGGATGACATAGTGGCTGAATGATTAGAATGGTGGGCTCCCAAACCAACGATCCTGGGTTCAACTTTGAGTGACTGTGTTTTGTCCTTAGGGAAAGACACTTTACATTGTTTTCACTCTCTCCACCCAGGTTCGATTCAGGACCGGCTTATTTTGCCACAAAAGTAAATCTACTTCGGACTGGCGTCCTGGTTAGAAGATGCTGTAAAAATCATCTGTTCTGCTTCACACTAGCAAAACCAGGAAAGAAAAGTTCTGGCTCTATGGGCCTCACAGGTCTTAAAGGAACTTTACTATTGTACTCGTTAACTTTTTTTCTTACACATACAGAGTCACATGATGTATGTCATAATGACTAACACATGCATTTTCATGTTCCTCTCCTCAGCAACTGCCTATGACTTAGTGGGAAACATAGGCTGGTTCCTCGGAATGCTCTTCTCCATCCTCCTCATCATCGCCCTCATTGTCTTCTTCATCCTGTGCTACAAAAGGGGATTCCGCTTTGCTCGGCAAGAGCAATCTGGCCACGTTTATCGAAGCAATGAGCCATACTCTGGTACTTATGATAGTAAGATGTCGTCTCCATATCTCACTATCTTTCAGTCAAATTCCTTCTCTGCTTTGACCATTACGAAAAGCTATCTCTCTGTGAAGGTGGAAGCAAATTTTGTGGGAAATTTAATATTTTGGCTTATTTTAGTTGAATTTAGTGGAAGGCTGGGGACGACAGCTCTTCTTAATTTTTTCTTTTTCAAAATTCACAAGAAGGGCAAAAGGTTGAAAGCTAATCGGTGGAGGGTTTGTTTTTCTTTAAATATTCCACGTTTGCATATGGTCAATTGCCAAAAACTGTGCCACTCAAAGAATGCCTTCTTTGTTTCTTTCTTATGTGGCACATACACCTCCAAATTCAATACTAATCACACTGCCTTTTTGATAAATGAAAGACCAAACAAGATTTACAGGGCTGACTCTGAATTTGACATTATATTGTAGTGTAAATTTGACTTACGTACATAATTGTAGAGATATATTCAAGCCTAAATCCGAACAAGACCTGCACACCGGAGTACAATCACCATAGCAGCAAAACTGGTGAAACTAGACCTTTTTTTTCTTAACATGTTGTTGAACATGTAATCTCATTATTCAAATACGAAAAAGTCTTACGATGGAGATACATTTCGTAGTCTAATGAAATATTATTTTTAAATAGTCAGCTATTTTTGTCACTTTGTCATTTCTGGGTAAAAAATGACATACGTAATAAATGCCATTTCACCGATATCAAAGTGCGTGATTCAAACGAAAGGCTTTGTTTTGGAGAGAGCTGACTGTCAGAAAGCTGAAAACCAGTGGATTTACCTTGGTAAGTTCCCTTAAAAATTATTTTTTGAATGTTTTGTTGTCTTGTCAAAGTCTAAAGTCTTACTTTTATGTTTGTAACAATCTGTTTGTGTGTGCGGACGTTCATAATGAAATCGTAGTTTTTTTCAGTCTTTTTTAAATTTTTGATCGGTGACTGAA
The DNA here is from genome assembly GCA_039654405.1 of Bullina lineata. Classification (NCBI taxonomy): domain Eukaryota; kingdom Metazoa; phylum Mollusca; class Gastropoda; family Bullinidae; genus Bullina; species Bullina lineata. The sequence goes on along the minus strand of JBDFRD010597815.1, from coordinate 14,778 downwards.
GTTATCTTAAGCGTTCCAGTCAAGACGGAAATTAGTTGATTGGGTTCCTGTAGGCAATTACTACTAGATTGATGAGTATTGGAATGAGGAATACTTTGCCCTTCTGTAATTGTCATCGACATTATGTACATCAATTTGACACAACTGATGACGATGTTCATTATATCCTACGTCAAAAGATGTTTGCAACTATAATTTCCATAATTTATCCTTCTGAATTCTCTTGCTACAGTTTTTCCATTTAGATTCTAATAAAAAACTATTAAATATTAAAGTCATTTTGAATGGTTATATAATTTATTTTTCAAAACGAAGGGAAAGTAGCTTAAATTTTTCTTTAATTGGTATTATTTCAGTGTGAAATCAATCGTGATCCAATTTTCGATTTGTTTCAGATTTTCAAGCCCTGTCATTCATCCAGTGTAGTTGCTTTAATGGGGCTACACTGACAGCACCATTGACTATATTGCCTTCAGGTTTGGAGAATCTGTATCCTGTGGTTAAAGGTACAGATGGCAATTGCATGCCAAGGACTTTGAGCAAAATTGCATTTGGCCCTGAAGAATTTGGCCTCTTTTCTATTCATAATAGTTCATTTGATATAAGTTATAAGTACTTTATCATATACTTTATTGTAAGCTCATGAACATCTCATACAAAGACCACGTCACCAATGAAGAAGACTCCGCTGGAGAATCGCCCAAGCCATTGACTCTCATGAGGAACTTCTGACTGTTGTCAGGAAGTGCAAGCTGCTATGGTATGGATGTATCACAGTCAGAAAGCCTTTCTAGAACTATCTTGCAAGGAACCGTCCAAGGAGGATGAAGGAAAAGTAGACAGAAAAAAAGGTGGGAGGATAATATCCAAGAATGGACCGGCCTGAGCTTCAGCGACTCCCAGACAAATGGAAGGGAATTGTTGTGCAGTCATCGGTGGTGCCCCAACGACCAGCACGGTTACGGGATCAGTGATCGGTGATAAGTACTTTCTCCACCGTCTCCATTGTTAGTTCTTTTCAGGTTAACTGATAGAGAGCAGGCCCCATGCCTCATACTTCATAGTAAAGAAGGGTTTCTTCGTTCTTTATAATTATAATTCAGGGTATTTTAATTAATTAGACATTGTATAATAAATTATTCGTCAGTTTTAATTACTTTGTCATGTCAGACAGCCAAAACGTTGGTTTTTCTTTTTCATTTCTTTCATTGTGTCATTATGAGGTACGTAACATTGGCTTCCTTTTTCATGGAATTTCAGCACTTCTATGTCCAGGTTTCTTGTTCATAAGTAATTTTGTTATTGTCAATGCTGTTTCCATTAATTTTTAAAGGCTCTTGTCTTGTTTTTATTTAATTGCACAAAGTTAAATTTTCCAAAATGTTACATACATCATTGGATCTAGTCAGTATTTTTGCATTTTCATCATTGTACTAGCTATTTATAATAATTTTCATTTCTTTTTGTTTTGTCAGAACATATTTATTGATTATCTCATTAAAGTACCACAAATGCTTTAATTTTCAGTGTTTTTGTCTCTATTTGTGTCAACCTTGATGTATGTACTTTAGGGGATGGGTAGGATAAAACCTTTTGTTCATACATTTCACTTTACTCCTTGCTCTGAAACTGACATGACTTAGTCTTGCAGATACTTGGGCACACAATTAGAGTGAAAATGGTATTGTGTCACATAGTTTTAAAATTGAGTCAATTTGTCTTTTTTGTGGCACAGTTTTTGACAATTGACAGTATACAGTCCAACACGTATTTATTGAACTCCGTGTGTCGAGAAAAATTGTTCGAGGTATCTGTCTCATTTTAGTGACGTCCATGCGCTTTGTATCTTTAGAAATTTGGCCAATTGGCCATTGAATTGTTGGTAGCCCGAATGACAAAGGACATTATGATTGGATGGAATGAAATAATGGGCACAATTAGGCCTAGGCTAGTGGGTGGTGATTTTTTTCCTTCCTTGGCTGTGCAGGAAATAATGGGGGAGGGCAGCAAAGGGCAAAGTTATTACCCTCAGTCACAGACCTCACAAACTGGGTGAGAGGCTGGAATTAGTTTGGGTATTGTGTAACATAGGCTCATATATTGCTGCAAGCTATAGTATACAGAATGACATTACATTCACAAACATTAATAGATCTATGAAATGGGCCTGGTTTTTTTTTTACTTTTAAAACATCTGGCAGACTGAAGTGCTCAACGATTTGGATGTTTTGCTGGCCTTGAAGAGATGAATTGAAACAAGAAACTTCTCAATGTAATGGTTAGCTGGCAGATTTTGTTCAAGGAATTCGTGAAAAGGTTTGATAAATGCGTGAACAAAATACAAAGGAAAGAAAAGGGAAAAGTTAAGACGACATATTTTGTTCGAGGAATCCATCGGTTCGATGAATGCATGTTGGACTGTATATCTTGTCGCATGTTTTGACTTGAGTGAACGTAACCCAAGCTGTTTCTTTTGTAGTCTCTTACCCTTATGTTGTGATGTGAAGCTCTTCTTCGTTTAAAGTGTGCGAAAACATTGTTTTCATCAAACATTTAATCCACTTACCATTGCACCACGTAAAGGAGATGGCTTTTTACAACTGCATGCTCTATTTCTTTGTTTAGTTAGATTTACAATATCTTTAGCTGAAGCTTTTCAAAAAGATGCCTTTTGTTTAAGTAGTTGAATGTCTTTTATATTAAAAGTCTTCATGGTGCATACAGAGTCGGGGAAAGTCTGGTAAAGTCTGAAATTTGAAATCGCAAAAAGTCTTGAAATGAAAATTTGGGAAAATCTGGGCCTGTCAAATGTTATTATTGGCATCAATTTGTCGAAAGTAAAAATAAAAATAATCGCGCCAAAGCGGAAAAAACAAATTATTGAATGTGTTGCCCCGGATGCTAGCTAGCCTAGGCTAGTGGCTTCCCTTTTTTTAGTGTTCCGCATTTATGGATCGATTGGCCTTCCCACGCTTGCTTTGCACTTCATGTGTGGAAAAAGTCTTGAAAATGACTTTTCAGATTGTGTATGCACCATGAGTCTAAATGAACCACTACCTGCACTTTTTATGTAGGCTATTCTCATGACAGGTGCCTCTTGTCGTGTTATGTTATGGCCTTTTCTGTTATTCTCTAATGTCATTGAGATGGGTGATCCTTTGTGTATAGGAAATTAACCAACACTTAGCTCTCCCATATATGCCTAAACCTTCTGTGTGTTTACTGTTAAAACTACTGTAGCTGGTTGAAATAACAAATTGCTATATTAGATATATTTGACTCAGTTTACACATTTATTATAAACAAACTGATGGCGAGCCGACCAGTGAATCAAGGAAGTGAAGGAAGAAGTTGTAAACTTCATCTCTCCAGTTCGGCTCGGATTGATGCTAAGTGCTGTGGAAATCACCTCTCCACATTAATTACGGTGCAATGAAAAGGTTTATTTAAACATTTGCTCAATTTTACTACAAGTATTTATAACAGGGTTACATGACTTAACTATTTTGTAACGACAAACACAACAGTGTCATAATTTTTAATGATATTTGTATCATTCTACATATATCCAGTCAGAAATTACTGTCACAAAAAAGACAATTTCATGGTATTTAGTCATTATATATTCCACTTTTGCTTGATATACCAGAGGAGAAAAAGTGTTGATCATTTTGATGTAGTTAAACATCCTGTCATCTTGACACAAAACAGCAAAGCAACGCAGCTCTTCACAACACTGGTTCAATGGGCAATTTTGTTGTTGTTTTTATGAGCAAACTAGTTCTTATTCTTTTTTTTTGTAAGTGTGATGCTTCAACATTAAGTTATAGTTCAGTGATGTGTGTACTTGCTGAATACACTATCCTTCCAAGGCAATTTTGTTTTCATTCCTCATTTATCTCAAGGTTATACCTGCTTATACTAGCTAGCTGTGCCTGACTATGCTTTTAAGAGGGCCTCACATATTTTGTACTGGAATACTCTGTAGTTGATCTGTAGTTGATGGAAAAAGGAATGTCTCACTAATGTAAAGAAGCAATATGCTACATGTGAAAACTCTCATGAAAGTAGGATGCATTTTTTTTGCTATTGTCACTATTTGCTTAAAGATCAACACTAAGGCCAAGTACTGCTTATCTCTTCAAGTATTATCTGACAAGTGTTTGTTAGAGGGGCAGAACAAGTGTTGGGGAGGGAGGGGTGTTGCTACAAAGTGTCTTGCAGCTGCATCCTTAGGAAATGCCTTCCTTAATCCATGCTAGTGTTCAGCTGGAGTTGCACTTGTGAGTGATTCTGGTTGAAGTGGTAATAGTTCGACTTAATTGACTCAGAATTCATTAACAACCTGATGTGAAAAGTCCTCTTACAAATTATCATGCATTTAAACAATTCCGGTCAGTGATTGTGAGGAACGAAGTCATCTAGAAATGCCAGTATCATCTGATTAACCTGAAAGGTTCCTTAAATTAAAACTGAATCATCATCATCATCCTGGTTTCATCTTGCTTCCAAGGTTGAACACCACTTTCCTCCAACAGTTGTGATTAAGTGCCATAGCAGCACATTCATTGATGGGGCTTTCAACGTCTTCTGCTATATTTGTTGTCCAGGATCGTCTTCATCTTCCTCATTTCCTTTTTCCGTTGACCTTGCCCTCTAAGATTGTCTTTTTAATGGTATTGCGACATCTAATGTGGCCATAATATTTGAGCCGATGTTTCTTTATGTTAGCAGGTTCTTTCAGGCTAACTTTTTCTCAAACTGAATAGGTAGCAGAAAAAGTTGCACTTTTTATTTCTTCTCATTGATAGTGAACTTATTTGACCACTTTTTCAATGCTCTTTCAAATTCTCTCTCTGGTTGTGAACAAATTTATCCTAATGTTTGAATTAGAACTTTGAATCAGGCAGTGGTTCTGCTTTTCGGTGGCTTAAAATGTTTGTCTTAGAGAAGAAGAATTTTTTCCGAGACGCTTTTCCAAAAAATACCAGCCCACTTTAATAATAAAAATGTCTTTTCTTCCGAAACAGATACAACAAGAGTTGCTCAAGGGTCTGATTTCGGTCCTGAGCCAAAAGGTTACAGCAATGACTACTATGATGGGCGAGAGTAAGTTCATTTTTTTGTTCGTTTTTGTTTATAAAGCAATTTTGTGTGTGTGTGTGTGTGTGTGCGCGCACATGTGCAAACTAGTCTTTTCCTTAAAAGACCATCATTTACTTTAAGTGTGTCTTCACAATTTATTCAAGTATAAGCGTGGATACATGTTGCATGAGCAGTGGAGTTGATAAAGTTATAAGAAAGAAAACAGCTTAAAATATAACAGGGACCCAGTAATATGACTGGGTATGTCAGGATACAATTAAATTAAGTAAAAGAAACTAATATTGTAACTACAGTATACACGGGTATGGGTAAGTTCAAAGATGTCTCTCTAAATGTAAATGGAGCTTAGTTTCCGCTATTTAATGAATCCTTTTTTCACATCTGCCTCCAGGTACCAAGATTTTGATGATGGCGGTTTCAACAACCGTCCGCCCAGCTATTACAGTGACCATGCAAATAACAAGGAATATGAGCCGTATGACCGCAAGCCATCCAGAGATTATGATCCTGATTACGACAGTCGAGAACCAAACAAATTCGACAAGTCAGGAGCCCCTTATAATGACTATAGTCAACGAGATTATGATTATGACCGCCATGATGATTATGACCGCCGCGACTACGACCGCCGTGATGATTATGACCGCCATGATGATTATGATCGCCGCGACTATGACTATGACCGTAGACATGACTATGATCGACGAGATTATGACTACGATGACAGAGATTACGATCGTAGGGATTATGACGATCGCAGGCAACACCATGATGATAGCTACAGAGAAGCCAGTGCCCCGCCAAGTGAAGTGGGAAAAGCGTCTTCGACGTTCGTCTAAATCCATTCCATGCCACCTGTTACCATCTCAAATGACAAATATAAGATACGGCAAAAGAAGTGAGTTTTCAAGACATTTTTTCTTTGAAATAGACAATTAAATTTTGTACGTTTTACGTAATAAGTTAAGGTTTCAACCAATGACCTTTGCTTGTTTGCAATATTTCTCAATCCTGCAGCGTTGTTGGGTTGACTGCAAAACCGTATGCTGTGAGGTCAGTCGGCTTAGGCTGACGCTTGTAATTTTTGCAATAATAATCATCTTAAAAGCCTCTATAGCCTTCAGTAGCAAGACTACAAAAAGAATTATTTTTTAGGCTAATAACCGACATCATAATCTTCATCACTGCGCCATTACCACCACCTTTATTTTTATTAAATGTCGCCACAGAATTCACATATCTAACAACACTATCACTATCATCAGGAGCAATAGCAACAGAGACCAAGATACATTTCTGCCTGTACACACACACAAAGATTTATGAAATAATCCTGTATAATGTATTAGTCCAGGCTGTTTTCAGTCCTCTTGCTTTCACATTGCTATATGTGAAGCTAAAGTTTGCTGATTTAGACCAATTACCATGAATACTACACGTCTTGAAAGCATTGTAGTCTAAAGTCTAATTTTTTTTCAGAACCAAGAGATGGTTATTTTAGAGAACTGTTCTAGATGTGATTTACATGAAAATTACAGGTACATTATAATTAGCTAATTTTTCATTTAAGGTGAAAATATTAGGTTAAAGACTAATGTGGGACTTGTTATGTGAGATGATAAATCTAGGCTATACCTGAGGGATAGAACCAGTCTGAGATAAATATCCCACTTTAAGTAGAAGTGTTACACTTGTGGGATTATTTCAACATCACAAAAGTTTAAAATTCTGTTTTAGTGATTTCACAAATATCATTTGTAATAGATTTTATTCTTTACTGACCAAAACAAATGTATACTGGCATGCTTCATAGATGATAAATTTTAAAAACTGCTGTACTTTTTAAAATTTTATTCACTGAACTTTTTATTTATGTTTATAAATGGGGCAAATTCAGTTGTTGCCAGGTCTTTAACATTATATCTGAACAGTATGTGCAAATGCCTTGGAATATTCTTTTAAGTAATTTCTTTTCAAACATGGTTGATAGTATCTTAAAGAATCTCCTGTGATTTCGTACTCATTCATTCCAATTGAATACTCCTATCGCTATAGTTCTGTTGGTCAAAGAATTATTTTTACTTCACCCACTTTCTCAGCTTTTCCCAAACTCTACTCAAGCATTTTGTACTAAAGAATCATTTTTTTTCCTAAAGGAATCTCCTTTGTTACTCATTCTTTTGTGACAATCTTTATTGTCACTTTCTCCACAACTGCAAAGAAAACTCATGGTTTGATGATCAATATTTTCCTTTGCGTGTTTTACGTGAATACTCGCAGCTGATTTTTCTAATACTATGAGGCCGAGTTTCTCATTCCTGATGTAATATTTACAAAAACATCATGAATCTCTCTTTCCTTATTTTCTGGTCTTTTAATGAACTTTATACTCACCAGGGAGGCATATTACTATAAAACGTGAATAAAGGAAGTTTAATTCAAAAAGCTGTTCTTCAGTTTTTGGCAAACATTTGCGTTCGATTCTCATAAAACAAGCAATGCTTGTGAGACACACATTGGACGATAAGAAATAGGATTGTTATCTCCCAGTTAATTTGATTCTGTTCATTTTCGTCTTTAAATTTGAATTCAATACTTTCTAGATCTACTGGCTGAAGAGATGAAAACGGCACTCATTTAAACAAAATGCTGCATAAGATATTGGACTTTATCGATTAAGACTTGTTCCGTTTTTTGTTGTCTTGTTTTTTGTTTTAAAAGAAAAAAATTACTAAATATTTTTCTTTTTTTTTTTTTATGTTCCAATATTTCTTTTCATTCCGGTTTTGTTTTTCTGTAGTTTATCATTGAGGACTGAACAAGAATTCCTTCAAGCACATTCTATGTTAAGAAAAGTAGTTGTCGTGCAGTTCCAAGTTTGTGTCATATAGAGACCAAAGTTAAAGGCTTTCAATGACAGATGCGCTGAAGATCTGGGGTACCGGTACTTACATGTTTTTTAAATCTTGATTAGTGAGTGAAATAATGTTGAACATGAACATGTACCCAAGTGAAAGGAATCCACAATCTGTAGAATGATTTCTGTATGAAGGAGTCTGTTTTCATAATAAGGATCCCAGGCCTTCATTGCATGTCTTTCTGTACAAACCAAAACAAAACTTGTTATGCCTGAACACTGCAACTGTTCAATATATAAATGTTTTGTTGAAAGGAAAGGTATTTCATTCCATTTGTGTTTTTCTGTGAGTGGTTGTATTACATGCATTGAAAATATGTAGGCTTTTAGTAATTTGTGTGAATATGTGTGTATGCCCTGTTTGCGTTTGATGACATATATGTTGCGTAAGTGTTGAAATACTTGTTATTTTTTAAAATAATTTTTTATACATATTTTTAAACCTCAGTTCATCCCACGGATCTTCCTTCAATTGTACGTGTACATATTTCATTCTTCCTGTACATATTTCATAAATTCTATTTTTGTAATCAACAATTTCACAAAAAAACATTCCAGAATTTTAGAACATTAATATTGAATTGATTAATTTTGTCAAAAGTATAAACAGCTCACTGTCACAAATCTGTATGTCCATACTTTTTTTGAAATGTTGCATGTTTGGAAACATGGAATGAGACCTTAAGACATAAGATTTCATGTTTTATATAAATTTATGATATGATCAGGTTTAGTTGTTGCTCTGGTATCTGCATCTCTAAAAGAACTGAGTTGTCGTTGTGGCACACAATTCCTCAAAAAACCTTGAAGTCTCTTTAGAACTACTTACTGCCAACTGTCCAGATTTTAAATACTTGCTTCATAAAATGTCGGCATCATGTAGTCATCACCTGAGTCTGACAAAATGGGGAAAAAAGGATTTGAACTTTATCTGAATCATCAGGTTCTTCGACGTTGATGAATTTTTGTTGGTAATGTTCATTCTGAGATACATGTACAACGATTGATTACCTATCATTTCTTTTTGTAATGTCTAAAATCTGAGCTGTATAAAGCTTGCCTTGTTTATAAAATTGTACATATTTTTTTCGTTTAAAAAAATTAATTACAGTTTCACTTCAAAGTATAAACAATGAAGCAGATGAGAGAAATGAAACATTAGCCATTTTATAGCAAAGCTCTTCATTCCAGTATGTATGCAATCTTAACTCTGACAATAAACTTTTAAAATAATAGGTTGTGTCTTTCTTGATTTTGTTCTGTGTGTTTTTGTTTTTTTCAAGGAGTTTCATTTTGTAAGACAGTACATACAGCATAGGCCATGGTAATGAGGTCAATGGAGAAATTAACCTTGGAATGTTTGCAGGGCCTTTCAGTGGCGATGGCATTGTCTACTGTATGGAAATGGGTGTTAAAATATCAGATGTGCAATACATCAATACAGCAATGACAACAAAAGATTTAGTTCAGTAAAACATAAAAGTGGCATGCTGACATTGGCGACAGATTACAAGGCCACGTAACACTGGACACAGTTGATAGATCTAATGGGTAATGGTCTAACAGCAGTTATGCAATGAAAGTTTGTTCCGTATCGTATCAGCCCATTCCATCACAGTCTCCTGAATGAAATGCTCTAGAGAGAATCTTGTTTGTTTAAAGATGCTTCTCAGGTTTCAGTCGTGCACACAAGTTTTATTCAAGTTAGATATGATGTTAGAGACAATAATTATAGACAGTAAACCGTAAAGGTATAGAAAGAAAATTGTTTAATCAGATGTGCGTGAAGTAAAAACATAATACATTGTACATGTTATACTAATAATAATTAAAAGTGACGAAGAGCATGAGAAAGGTCAAGTTCAATCTTCTGTAAAAAAAAAGTAATAAAAACCTCTTTCCGGAAATATTTTTCCGGTCGAGCTATAAGTAGGTCACGTGCATTTAACGAAACTTCTGTTGCATTTTCTCATCTTTCGCTTATCCGTTTGATCACATAAATAATGCTGCGTTCTTGACAAGTAGGGTCCATTCCGACAGCCTGTTATTTTCAGTTTCCCCAATGCTGAATGGAGCCTCCCAGTCTCATTTCTGAACGGTTGTCAGTGAGTCAGTGGCGTACACCAGTTGAGTGTCATATACCTTCTGACACCAGGGCACTTTCACTTTACTTTCGGCTAAGTTTATTCTCCTTTTTCTTTTCTTTATCTTCATCTTCTTTTCCCAGTCTCTCTTTTTTCTCTTTCCGTGTAATCTTTTCTTTCTCCATGTAACTGATGTTGAAGTTGTTAAAAATGTTATTGATGTTGTTGTTCCGCTTTGAAGACAGTAATTGTCGACATGTTCCGGTTTTGTCTTGTGGCGTCCGCATACTTTGAAGCATTGCCCTTTCCTGATACGTGTTTGAATTTCTCAGTCCTAAAACTTGCTTTGGGAGTATTGTTGTTATGTTGTTATGTATATATAGGCCTACATATTATATCTGTTGTATGTGAGGCGTCAGCGTAAACCACTTGTATCCCATATGGGACATAGGGGCCCTTTCCGGAGCAACCTTTTCTGTCACGATCATCAAACGGCCTGCCTGCCCGTCTCATTTCTTGTCGAGTTTACTTGTATTATTTGGGTTTGTTTGGGTCTTCCAACCTCTCTTTCGTGTTTGTAAGGGACAACAAAAGATTTAGTTTAGTTAAATATAATAATGCATGCTGAAAGAAACGCCAAAATGGAAAACAAACAAGCCATCCCTGGGATGAGCACGCCATCAGAAAGGATTGAGTGTAAAGCGAGTTAATGAATCCTCTAGGGATTTGTATCTGGAGCTCGGAACAATCCATTGATGACATCGGTGGAAACGTCATTAACCAGTCAGGGAGCTGAAGAGAAATGACAGGTGAGGGTGCAACTGTGTATGTCTTGCTCTTAGCTCCAGCCAGCCATCGACTGCGAGCTGGCGAAACCACTGCACTTTGTCTTTTACACATGTACCGGCATACACGTTGTCATTTCATGCAATACACACAAGCGGTTCCTTCGAATTGCTCACGACCCGAATTTTTTTTTTTCTTTTCAGACTGTCTGCTTGGTGTTACCTTCACGAATTGAATACAGTCAATTTCAAAAGTTTAACTCTGTACATGTATTACCAAATTTGTTCACTTGTGAAAAAGGAATTTAAAAAAGGTTTCTCTTATGAGTGTCACTGTCAGCACGGGTTACAAGGCTGTATCTACCGTCTCCGCCGTGTTCTGATACGGCGACAACTGAAGCGTTGCCTCTTCCTCGTCGACTCCGCTTTGTCTAGCCAGGGGGGATTTCCTAGGCTGGGGGCGTGGTCGGGGGGCGGGGACGGGACGTCGAGGGGAGGGGCTTACGGAGAGCCGAGATCCGCTGCTGTCGTGAGAATTCCGCGAAGCACTGTTGTCCTGGGCGTCTAAGAGACTGTTGGAGGAAATGGTTCGGTTCAACACGTCTGAGGATCGAATCGAACTGCTTACTTCGGAAACCGCACTCGACCTGTTGAGTTCGAGCTCAAAGTAAGCCCCTCCGGACTGGGCTCGACTCCTTGTGATACTGTCCACGCTGTCCCTGGTATCATCCAACCCTGAACTTGAGCGATGAGCCATGTCGTACGCCATGCTGTACTCGGGTGATAGTTCCGTAGATGAAGGCGGTTTAGTCTTCCCCGATTTCTTCGGCTTGGATTTGGGTCGCAGCAAAGGGTGGGAGAATTTCGGAGGAGGCTCGTAGCTGTCCACCAGCTGGAGATAGGTCGCCATTTCAGCTTTGTTAATCTCCCGGTGACCGTAGCAAGCTGGGATGGTGATCAAGATGTTGTTGATGACATTTTTGTTGGGAATGGATACCCCCTTGTGAGCTTCACGCTCTGCGTCTTGGGCCTCCTTTCCTTTGGCTTTGGCCATTTTCTTCGAGCTATCTACAGCATCTTTTTCTTTACCCCCGACTCCAGTAAGCTGGATCTGAGGAATGCTCGTGTTTGCACCAGCCATCAGGTCACCGCTTTTTGCTGGACAACCGTCTTTGGCTGGAGACGAAGGGGCCGAGAGGTCAGCCCTGGTTATCTGTGGGGTAACGGGTGGACTTTGGCCGATAATAAGCAACAATTCCCGTTGGATTGTTTTGAAAGTTGGTCTCTGTAATGGATCCTTGTTCCAGCAGTTCATCATGAGCTTGTACCTGAGGTAGTAAAAGAGACGACAGTGTCAGGAGTAAAGTTGTCCTGAAATCTGCACTGGACATTTAAGCACTACACTCGGTAGGTGCAGCTTCAGACACTTAAATATAATGAGGTGAAAAAATAAATTATGCAGTGCAACTACTGTCCCAATGATAGCATAGGCACGTACTTTGTTTTATCTTATTTTCGTCGCTCTTTTCTCTGAATCTCAGGCTTTCCCGACTTCTTTCTATCAATTCTTTCGCTGATAATAGGGGCACGCCCCTGCCCTCTTTTTTCAATCTTTTCCCCTGTTTTCTTGCTTCCTACTGATTTGTAATGTTTAACAGACAGACACACACACAGAAAGACAGAGACACACACAGACAGACATACATACACAAACAGTCAGGCAGACACACACACAGACACAGACAGACAGGTAGACACATGCATAGACACACAGACAGACACACACAGACAGACAGGCAGACACACAGACAGACAGACAGGCAGACACACAGACAGACACAGACACAGACAGACAGAGACAGAAAGAGACACAGGCAGATAGACAGACACACAGACATACACACAGACAGCCACAAACACACACAGACAGACAAACACACAGACACGCACACAGACAGAGACACACCGACAGACACACGCACAGACAGACAGAGAGACACAGTCACACAGACAGACAAACACACGCACAGACAGACACACACACACAGACACACACAGACAGACAGACACAGACAGAGACACACACAGACAGACACACACAGAGATAGAAAGACACACACAGACGCACAGACACACACAGACACGCACACTGACAGAGACACACAGACAGGCAGACACAGCAAACACACAAAGATAGAGAGACACACCCAGACGCACCCAGACAGACAGACAGACAGACATACACACACAAAGACAGAGACACACGCAGACAGACACACACAGCACACACACAGTCACACAGACAGACAGACACACAGGCAGACACACACACACACACATACAGACAGACAGACAAAAACACACAAAGATAGAGAGACACACACAGACATAGACAGACATCCAGGCACTCAGACAGACACACAAAGACAGAGAGACACACACAGACAGAGAGACACACAGACAGAGACACACACACAGACATAGACAGACAGACATACACACAGAGACAAACAGAGACACACACACAAAGACAGAGAGACACACACAGACATAGACAGACACTCAGGCACACAGACAGACACACACACAGACGAGACAGACAAAAACACACAAAGACAGAGAGACACACAGACATAGACAGACACCCAGGCACACACACAGTCACACAGACAGACATACGCCTTACATGCTGTCGGGACAGAAGAAAGGCGTAGCGAGACGTCGGTGGCGCAGGAAGTTGATGATGTCCCATCCGTCCACGCCAGGGTAAGGCGTGACGCCACGCGTCAACAGTTCCCACAGAACCACGCCCAGCGACCACTGACAGGGAGAGGCACGGGGGGTCAAAGGTTAGTGCTAGGAACGGATGGAGAGCTCAACGGATTGGTGACCTCTTGGTTTTAATTAGTTATTGATGGTGTTGTTGGTGGTGGTTGGGGGGGGGGGGGGTCTGGTGGTGGTGGTAGTGTTGTTGTTGTTGTTGTTGTTGTTGTTGTTGTTGGTGGTGGTGGTGTTGGTGGTGGAGGGGTTGTCTTAGTCGTGGTGGTGGTGGCGGTGGTGGAGGTGGTGGTGGTCATGGCGTGGTGGTGGTGGTGGTGGTGGTGGTGTGGTGGTGGCAGTGGTGACGTGAAGGCGGCAATGACAGTAGTGATGGTGGTTTTGGAGGTTTGTTGTTGTTGTTGTTGTTCTTGTCACTAGGTGGTGGTGGTGGTGATAGTGGTAGTGGTCGTCGTCGTCGTCATCGTGCTAATTGAGGTGGCGATGATAATGCTTTGTTTTTTATGCTGCTGTTGCTGTCGTTAAGGTGGTGGTGCTGGCACTGGTGCTTGTGTTGTTGTTGTTGTTGTTGTTGTTGTTGTTGGTTGTGGCAATGGTGGTTACAACAGTCCTGAGTTTGGCAATGGTACTGTCAGGTTGTCGAGAATGTGGAGAAGAGCAGTAATGGTGCGGTTGTCGTGTTGGTTCTGACATTGGTAACGGCAATTTAGGTTTGGAGACCTCGAGAATCTACATTTCCACCCACCACGTCGGACTTGGTACTGTAAGCCCCGTGCTCAATGCTTTCCACCGCCATCCAGCGAATAGGCAGCTTCTTCCTGTTGTCGCTGGTGTAGTAACCTTTCTCATAAACGTCCCTGCACAGGCCGAAGTCAGCCACTTTGACACGTCGGTAACTGTCCAACCTGAGCAATACAAAGTAGCAAACACAATTAAAACACGCTATCCCGCAAAAATGTGGGGCGGTGGTCGAATGATTAGAGCGTAGGATTGAAAGTTGAAGAGCATGAAATTAAATGATAATAATGATGACATGTTGTTGTTGTTGTTGATGATGATGATGATGATGATGATGATGATGATGATGATGATGATGATGATGATGATG
>JBDFRD010597704.1:0-16490 GCA_039654405.1 Bullina lineata | reverse complement strand
GAGAGAGAGAGAGAGAGAGAGAGAGAGAGAGAGAGAGAGAGAGAGAGAGAGAGAGAGAGAGAGGGAGAGAGAGAGAGGGGGGAGAGAGAGAGAGAGAGAGAGAGAAAGAGGGGGGGAGGGACAATATGTAAATTAGGTACCGGTATTAGAATTTATTTTCTCTGTACAAAGTTTGCTCGAATAAAATCAAACATTAACTAAGAAGTAAGAAGCACCTTGCTTTTACACTTTGCTTAGCACACAATGAACTGAACATCATCTCTCCCAGACTAACTATGGACCTGGAGCTTATTCCACTGGAACTGAAACTGAAGGCTGACGTGTCTGTGTCTATGGTCCTTTCTGCTGAAACAGTCACCAAGAATCTGTACACAGCTGACCTGTGGTATTACCGCACTCCGTCTATCCGAAAACGTGTGCTAGAGGAAGACAGGAAGGAAGAAGACACGTCTGTACCACAGTTTATCTCAGCAGAAAATACAGGGGTGAGATTTTTGTGATATCTGGAAGGGCTTGAGCTGTACTTTATTTTGTGCCAAACTGCATAGATTTCATTTTCGTTGTTGCAATGTAGCTTACATAATTTTACGAGCACAAAAAAGGGGCTACATTGTTTTTATGATTAATTGTCATGTTTTTCAAATCATGTTTTGCTCTTTATAAGAAAATGATAGAAAATTTCTGTACTTTGTATCAAATTTGAGAACTGGGTGGTTTTTGAATGTGATTTAATGTATGTGAGCTTATGCTTATGCACGTGTCATTAACGATCCTTGGGCAGTTTTACTCTTGTTTGTATTTAATGAAATACATGGGCAGTTTTACTCTTGTTTGTATTTAATGAAATACATGGACAGTTTTACTCTTGTTTGTATTTAATGAAATACATGGGCAGTTTTACTCTTGTTTGTATTTAATGAAATACATGCAATGCTTGAGACTAGCCTTGAGTTTTCTGTTTCTGGAGTCGTGTATTTGTCAGTCCAAACTTTCCCTTGATTTTCTGTATATGTACTACCCCTTCTGAAATACTGCTTTTCTTTCATCCGTTCAGACTGGATCAGTAATAGATGTGACGTCATGTCAAGTTCGACAGCTGCCTGGATACGATTACACTGACCCTCGTGTGGAAGTTTTGGTGGATGCTGGAGACGACCGAAGCAAGGTCAAGCTGACTATGGACATTGGCACCCAACTTGGCTTCAGTGATGTGAAGCAGGGCTATGAGATGGGTGGACCACAGATTGTTATTACTGAAGTGAGAAAAACTATGCATGAATTGGAGGCATTACATGGATAGGGATATGAATATATAGATGTTTTTTGAAAGTATCAAAAGAATTTATATTCAAAAAGGCGCAGTTGTTTGTGAAAATTGTTACAGTGTATATTGTAAAAGTCATTTAAATTTATTTCTATTTCTATGAATCCTTATGGAAATCAGTTTATCTCTCGTAAAATAATTTATATTATCTCAATTTATTGAAATAAACATGTTAGTATTTTAAAAAGATGTTACGTACATGATTGTTAGCTCTTGATTTGCAAGGTTATAATAATGAAAAGGTGCAAATAATAAAGAAAAACAAGGAAGTGACAAATAAGCTTTAAAAATAAAAATGAAGGTTTTAAAACTCAAATAATTCCTTTTGGCTAGGAGTAAAGGGGTAAATTCAAACGCTTTATTTTAACATCAGAATAGATTGCCTTGATGCAGTATCGTGTAATTTCCAGGAAGTCTGATTCATATGAAACTCAACTGAACATGATTGTTTTCCTGTTTCCTCCCACAATGCACAGCAACTCACACCCTCTGGAGTTCCTCTCTACTTCAAAGTGATCGCTGAGAACAAAGAGGGGGCCACAAGTTTTGTCACTTGTTCTCTCCCCACGTATGACGTCACATTGCCCAATGGTCGCTTCATGTCTGAATTCAGATCTTCCAGTAATCCGAACATTCTTAAAGGTGCGTACAAAGAAACAGTATCATATTCTTTCAATTCTTTTGTAATAATCTGTTTCAGTATGATAATAGATTTTATAGGCCTACTGATCGGTTTTAAGTTTTCGTAAATTATTTTTAGAATGCATGAGTTGCAACTTTGACTTTTATGCTTGTACTAATTTACTACTTATACAGGATCTACGTTAAAATTCTGTGAAACATTAATAAGAGGATGTGTCACTCTTTACCTGTTAATAATTCCTTGGATGTCAATTGCCATCTTATAAATTGAGTGAAAAACCTTCCTATGAATCGAGTGTCTTTCCATATGTGCACTTCAGTATCATCTATTCTAAATGCACTTCACTCTCAAGGCCTGATTATTTTATCGAGAAAAGATTGTGTAATGTGGATATTTATCCCTGAGGGGTTTTGTAAAACTCCATCAGACTGTTAATGAGCTATATGTGCCTCAACATCACTTTCCCCAGCCTCTGCGGTGATTTACGAGGATTCCGAGCTGACCTCTGCTCTCATCGCCGTCGGTCTGGGACGTAACATGTACTCAGATGGAGTTGTGGGTTACCATACAGCCAACTTCACCAGCAGAACAGGAATTCCTTATGACGGTAATTATCCCCCACACTCTAAGTTTTAATGCGACTGCTGCAGCTCTTATTTAATGTTTTCTTCTCGCTGTTGGTATTGTTAAGATGATAATGACAATGATGACAATAATGGTGATATTAGTTTACAAGGGATGAGACAAAAATGGTAAAAGAAGTGAAATTAAACTGAAACAAAGGAAAAGTGAACAGCTAGAAATAGAGGCTGAGACACAAGAGTAACAAACATCAAACCAGTATCGTTCCCAACTGATCCTTTTGTTTTGTACTTACCCAAATTTGTCTATGACTTGCTTCACAGCCTCCAATGACCCAATGGGGCTGACAGCTCTCGATGAACATTTTACTGGACAGAAAATCGGCAAACTCATCGTTTCACCAACTTTGCTGACAGATCAGCATATGGTTAGTGCAAAGGACATTCATAATGTACAATAGTCTTTGTTTAACGTACTTCTTTCGAAATGAATAAAAACTCAGAGCCAGTGATGATAAACCACTATGACAGCAGTGCAATGAAAGCAACAATTTATTAGTTCTCTGAATACAATATAACAATAGAAGCCATCTTCATGGTCAAATACTTTTCATCCTTCCAAACTAGAGGATTCTCAGCAAACGTCTTACTCTTTATCTTTATTTATTTTGTTGTTCTTATAGTTTCTACAGGTGAAGCTACATCAGGTCAAATGATTTGCACCAATGTGTACTATACGGCAATTTGTTTGCACTCCCTCGTGATGACTCATGTTTTGTTCTTCAGAATGTGTCCACGCCGGGCGATTGTGCCAAGAGATGTTTGGAACACTCTGACACGAAGTGCATGAGCTTCAACTACGACTCAGATGGAACGTGCCAACTCCTAGAGGCTATTGAGTCAGAGAGCAATTCACTTGCACTGGTGAGCAAATGGTGGAAGCATATTGAGATGTACCTATGAGTGATGAGTACTCACAGTTGAAAACATAGAAGTTAAAAAGTAATAATAATAATTCTGTTATAATTGAAAGTAATATTTTAAGATTTCCTTATATTTCCCTTTCTTTGTCAGAACTGAAAAAAATCATAACTGAGATTCTGCCATATTTTTGTTTGTTTCGGAGAAATGTCATGATTTTTCATCTCAACAATGAGAAAAAAAAATTATAATAATTAAGGGAATGAAATTTTTAAAAATTATTTTACATTATTTCAAAACACAGGAGGGCCTTTGCCGTCATTATGAACGCCTGGCATTTGGACTGGCCTCTGAGTTCAACTTTGACCTGAGCTTGACTCACAATACCATGTACTACATGGTGATGGAACTCACCAATGTGCTGGGCTTTCACAATCTGCTCACCACGGAAGGAACGCTTATTGACATCACCCCACCTGAGCCAGGTGAGTGCCACAGTAACAGGAAACAGTCTGGAACAGGAACTGAGGAGTGCATAGGATATTAATGATGGTGGCTGAGGGGTAGAGCATTGGACTGCCAATCCAAGAGCTCTGGGTTTGACTTCAGGCGCCAGGAAACACAAACATTTTTCCTCTCTGCTCTCAAGTGCAAATCGGGTTACAGCATATCGCGCCTGGGAACTAAGACTTACAACATAACAATGTCTTAAAATAACTTACAATGTACTGTCTTGGAGATGTAAGCTCTGTGGGCTTCATGGGCCTTGAAGGAACTTTACTTTTTAGGATCTTAGTTATGAAAGTGACGTTTAGAAAAAAAACAGAACCTTATCATAAGTTTGTTGTTAAGAATTAGCAGCAGCAGCAGCAGCAGTGGCAGTAAATGGGTGAGAATAATAATGATGATGGGGGTCAAAGTATCTTCTTGATCTAAATAGTCTCCTTCCGACAAACAAGTAATCTTTCTTTAATTGTTGATCTTCTTGTCTCAGTCGCCTTCACTGCACCAGCTTAATCATTGATTTCTTATTATACATCAATGGTAGTAGGAAGACAATGAAAACAATGATATAATACTGATTATGATGGAGTACAAGGCTTCTCTTTATTTAAGCAATCACCCTTCAAAAACCCTAACAGAGACATCTTTCATTTCCCGTTGATCTTCTGTTCTCAGGCCCCATCAATGCTGCCAGTGATGTCTCTACTATCACGGACTGTGCCAGCAATTTGCCGGCAGACAGACGGAGTGACTGGGAAATCTGGTGCGTGGGAATTGATCCTAATCTGCCCAACCACCGTACCATCATCGACTCCACTGGTTCTATGACAGTATTCAACGGGCATGAACCACTTGTGGACCTCATGTACACAAAGGACAATACGTACATTTCAGGTAGGGCGTGTTTACCGCAAGATCTACTGATCTACTATTAAACATATTACTTATTTCTTTAAATATTTGTCATTTTGCACTTAGAACGTGGATTGATCAGTGATAAATGCTTTATAATGAGTTTATGCCTCGTGATGACCAAATGAATGAAAATAGTAAGAACAAAAAATATCAGTAAATTAGATGCATTGAGAAAATTAAATTGCAGAGTCGTTAATGGCATCCAAATTATCTATACATGCAGAGGTGACATCACAAAACACTTTAATGGCATTTTGTTGGCATCACTGATCAAAAGCATCAAGTTCCAGCATCAGATGTATTTATGAGATAGCAGATGCAACAGCTGTTTGTCATTGTAAAAAAATCCGTCTTCAAGTGACCGATGCAATTTTAAGACTACTGAGAGCAAGTCATATTTCCTAATATATTGCATATTTTATTCACCAGTATTGTAACAAATTCATCTCTATACATTGATCGACTTATGCGTGATTAACTTGATTGAGCATTTGATTAATTTTCTCTGTTCACTTGTATTTTATTCAGCTAACTGGGACGGCATCCATGACTACGAGTCTGGTATCCTGGGCTACTCCTTTGCTGTAGGCACGACCATCTGTGGCGAGGAAATCCATCCTCACCATGACCCCTTCAAGCATCTCCTACCTCTGGATGATGACTCTCAATGGACTGGGATTGGCATGGTGGAGCTACCTGAAGGCGACAAATTGCCAGGTCAGGAGAAAATGTAGAGTCTCTTATGATTTGTCACACAAAGAAAGAAGACACGTATATTTTCATCTTTCATAAAATTATCGAGAATTTCATTGATTTAAAGAATCATTAATGCACATTTCAGATTCTAGTCAACTCCTCCATAACTTATTCTCTTTATTCAAAAGAAATGGTTAACATTGCCTTTTATCCGTGCAAAATTCAACTGCCTCACTGATGACCTCTGCAGCAATATTGTGGCATTTGTACTGCTATATTTGGACTCGGACCATTATTGTTTTCTGACTTTGTGTACCAAAGTAAAATTATAAAGAATTGAAGATTCCCATTACCACATCCTTCAATGCACCTTCATGATCCTGTAAATAAACTTCTCAAATATACGTGTATCTTGTTTGACCTGTCCACAGATGGGAGATACTACGTGACAGTGCGTGCCATCAATCAGGTGGAGTACGGAGGCCCTCTGGTGACCACCATCTGTCACTCCACACCTCTGGCTATTGACAACACTCCTCCCATTATCTACGAAATTTACAACTTGAGATACGATGACAGTAGCCATAACCTGACCGCTGACTTCAACGCCACGTATGTAGCCCATTTAGACAGGCATATTGTTTACATCTTATAGTGTTAATTCTGTTGGGATGCTATGATTTCTGTTTTATTTAGTTTGCCATACAAATATGGCATATATCTGGGAAAACTAATAGTCACAATAGTTTACTAATCTCTCCTTTCCTTTGGAATAAAACTAGTATGACCGAGAGAGGAATAGTGCCTCTGGGCGAAGCGTTGTTTCTAAGTAAGAGGCTGCCCAGGCAAAGCAGCGATATAGCTGCTTCGATCCTCTGTGAAAGACAAAAAAGCCATACATACTAATCTTTCTTGCAAAGAGATGATGTAAAAATCATCTGTTCAACCTCACATTACTGAAACCAGGATAAGCTCCGGCTCTTTGGGCTTCATTGGCCTTGAAGGAAGTTTACCTACTTTTATGTTTAACTTATTGCAGGGACCCTGAATCTGGCATTCAAAGTGTGTATATGTGCCTGGGCTTGAACATCATCAACTGTGACCTCTTGGGCTGGACGGAAACTCCGAGCCTCAGTGAAGTGGTGGTCAACTTTCAGATCCCTGATGGTCAAAGGGCGTGGCTCAGACTGAGAGTTACGAATAATGGTTGGTTTATTTACTTGATTGTTACATACATTACTATTCTTTATGTATCGCTTGTATCCAAAGATATTGCAAGTTTTTACTGCTCATTGAATTCAATTCTTCAATAGTTCAGGCATTTACTCTGTTTGCTTCTGATTGTTGCAAATGATGCCGCTTTTCTTTACCTTTGTTCATCACAAAAGACATTACTTAACAAAGAAAGATACATTGATTGAGCTCAAAATGAATATTAATCAAGGACTGATGGCTGTATGTAACAAAGACAAAAACAGTTAAATAAAGACTGAACAACTTTATTTCATTGCCTTTGCTTCTTCCATTTTTTAAAAATTTTAAATTATTTGATCACACCTTCTGAAAGTTTTGATAACAATGTTAGTAAATTAGAAGAAGAAGAAGAAGAAGAAGAAGAAGAAGAAGAAGAAAAGAATTATAATAATAATGGTAATACATGTAATAATAACATAAAACAATTCCATTGCAGTGAATCTCCAGATTGATGCCGCTGCTGACTTTGCACTTGTGGTGGACAACTCCGGACCTGAGGCTGGAACTGTGTATGATGGAGCTGTGGCTGGTGTGGACCTGGTCTACTCAAGCAGTGACAGCACCGTGAGTGGAGAGGAACTGTTGCTGTTGTTGTTGTTGTTGTTGTTGTTTTGTTGTTGTTGTTGTTGTTGTTTTGTTGTTGTTATTAAATATCTCATTATCTCATTATTAAATATCGTATTATCATTGATGTGGAAAACTATGAAGGGTAAGTCGTAGGATGGAAGATGTGATAATAGAAAATGTAGTAAGAGTAAAAGTTTATGAAGCAATGGTTTTTAGTGTTGTTTTTGCAAGCACACACGTAAATAGTTGTCATCGTTATCAAGTTACTGTTGATGAGGTTAAGAATTTGTTGCAGTCTTGAGCAGATTAGGAGTGAGAAAAACGAGGATCATTTGAAAATGAGATTGAGGACAAAACAAAACAAGGAAAGCAGTAGGAGGCAGAAATGAGGTGGAGATGTAATTGTTAAACAGGTTATTCTGTGTTAGTTTCTTATGCTGATCTTGTGTCCAGCATGCACATGACCAAAGATAAGAGAACTATTAATGACAGATCAGTTTAAGTGAAGAATTAATTGTGCACCATAAATAGTATAAAAGCAGCAAGACAATGCATACAGATTGTACTGACTGTTTGAATGTATTTTCTAATTAATCCTTTTCCACATATACACAAGGCAGATTGATTGGTTTTTTTTATACTTTCTGCTTCCAGTATTGTGTCAACTGGGCCGGCTTCCAGGATCCAGAATCCAGTATCCAGTACTACTACGGTGTTTTGTTGGATAACTCAGGCTCAGAGATCTCCAACATCACAGAGTTTGCCAGTCACGTGAGTTATCATGTCTGTGGTGTGTGAGTTTCTCTGTCTACATTACTGCACACACAATCAGGTCATTATAATGTGACGCACAACAGGGAACTTGCAATCTGTGTGGTTGAGAATTTCAAGCATTTAATATATTCTATAAGACAGAGCACACAGTTGAAGTCCATGGTTTCAGTACCAAAGTAAGTACATGTACAATAATTTTGTGCAAGAGTATAAGTAAAAATTAAATAATTTTTTTTATCTTTCAATTAATTGAAAATGACTGAAAGAAAAATTCTTGTTGAAAACTGTTAGTTGTCAATGTCAGGAAAATTCTTAGTCACATTTGTTAAAACAAAAATGTAGATATCCTTTCCTTGCTTTATGTTTAGCTTGTTCTGAAAGGAGTGATGGAAACACGAGATTGTGTACCCTTACCAAACTGTTTAACACTGTTGGTAGAAATAAAATAAAGACTTTTCTCCTCTTTCAATGTATAATCTCACCAGTAAATATGATGTACAATTTCTACCTATAATATAGCTCTGTAGGAAATAATAGCACACGTCAAGGATTTTATGTGTATCCCCTCTTGTTTTTAAATCACGTTTTTATAGATTTGAAATGTGAATTGCTTTTCCCCCAGGAAACCAGCATGTGCGTGACCTTCCCAAGTGGAACCCTCCAGCATAACCAGGTGTACAGGTACAGTCTGACCGCGGTCAACAATGGACATAAGCAGCTCAACACTACAGTAGAATCCAATGGAGGTGAGGCAATGTACTAGGCTTCCTTCTTTATTTTTTGGGGGGAAATTGCTAGGGGCAATGAAGTAATGTATGTATTAGACCAGATGTCGAGTTTAATTTGTACAGTTGAAAGCGTTCTTTGTTTACATTATTTTGTTTGTCTCCTTGTTTGTATATGTTCACAATATAATAATATATTTAGGGGTCATTCTTATATTCCTTTTTGTTTAATATTGATTTCTGCCTTCATTTCTTTCCAAGTGATATGAGTAACTGTGCGTTTGTTCGTATCTCCAAAAGCATATCTTGTTTCAAGCTATCAGATTTGTTTTTTTTACAATCTGGTGTTTATGGAAATTATAAAGATATTTAACCAACCATTCTCCAGTGTGTTGTTTCACTATTAGGTCTGATGCAGCATTTTGATAACAAAAAAGGATAAGGATTAATTGCGAGATGCAGATTTGAAGAACGATTCATTATTTTGTTGTTGTGTTTGTTACACAGTGCTTATTGACTTGACTGATCCCTCCACGGGTGATGTCATTGATGGTCAACTGAGTGGCTTCGCTGACCAGGTGTATAGTATGTCCACCAGCACGGTGACGGCTCAGTGGAGGAACTTTGCAGATGCAGAGTCTGGCATTGACAGCTATGAGGTCAAAATTACCAGAAAAAAGTAAGAACAATAGTAGTCACACACAGTGTTTGGACCGTTGCCTCTTAAATACAATATTGATAATTACACAGGGATTACAAAAGTAATTAATAGAATAATAATTGTCGAACTGAACACATGAAACTGATATGCTGATATATATATAAGATGGTCAGCTGGCATAATGATATATTGTATGCAATTCAAATGTTAACCAATTTCAGAAGCTGTTTAGTTGTCTGACAATGAGTCAGTTGATTTGACGTGAATAGAAATTGAACAAGAAAGTTGTGGCAAATGTCATCCTTCTATTGTCAGCTGTCAACGAGAGCTTCAGTAAAGGGACAAAATCAACCTTTCAGTTATCCCTTGAGTTTTTATTTTAGTGTTGTCTCTCTTGCGGTCGTTTTCTAGTGAGGCAGAAATGTGGACCTGGACAAAAACTAAATATGTGTTGATTAATTATGTTGATAATCTGATGTTACAGATAATTCATACAGTCATACTGTGATCTAGAGAAATTTGCCTCTGTACCCACTTTCAGCAACTTGGGTAGTGGTCCCGAGGTGGTGGTTCAGGACTTTGATGTCATCGACAACTACACAACGACTGTGGAGTACACCCATCTGAACTTCCAGCACAGAGATGTCGTGCAGACCACGCTGAAGACGACTAACGGTGCGCTGGAGAGCATCCAGGCTCAGACCAATGGAATCATCATTGATCTCACGCCGCCAGTCATGACATCGCTCTATGACGGCACAGGCGTCTCCGACACCCAGTACACTGTGAGTCAGTTTGATAGGCCAGAGAACTGGAGCAGAAGGATAGTAGTATATGAACATTTAGTTTTGATTATTATGAGGATAAAATGTTGTGTTCTGAAGCACTCAAGAAATGCCACGCTTTAGATAATTTTACCAATGTAAAATAATGTAACCAGTGTAAAATAATGTAACCAGTGTAAAATAATGTAACCAGTCTCTAATAAAACCAAAGGAACAAAAAGAAACTTACTTTCACAAGATAGTGAATACATTTTTCGTACACAGACACCACAGACACTAGCTAAGATGTTTGTCACCTGAGCTCCATATGCTTATGTGTATTTGATATTCTTGGCTCTACAAGCTTATATATTCTTTGCAACAATAAGGCTCTCAATCCCTCTCACAGAGCTCGCAAGGAAACTTGTATGCCACCTTTGCATTCGCGGACGCAGAGTCCGGCGTGGCCTCCTTCAAGTTCCAAATCTACGAGACGTACCATGGCTCAAGACATCAGTTCTATCCAAGTAGGTCTTAGACGTTGTCTGGTTCGCTTATTTAATCCAAGTAGGTCTTAGACGTTGTCTGGTTCACTTATTTAATGTCGGTTTTCCGTTTCTGGATGCTTGCAGGTCTGATATCGCCAACGGACAGGTCTTAGTCTTAGACAGAAGTTGAACCTGACATTGATCTTTAATATTCATGATTTGGGGGGGAGCTGGGTGGCATCGATAACCCTATCTAAGCTCGAACTGATGACAGGAGTATTTTTTGTGTTACAGAAATCTAGCATTTGATGGAATTCTTGTGTTATTTGTATGGCAGTACATGCATGCATGTTTGTAATTCATCATTTAAGTTGTCAACTAAAGTTATATTTTGATTTGGCTCACAGTTATGTAAAGTTGGTGTATTTCTTCATCCTGGATTTATTCACCCCCTGAGTGTGTGCCTCTCTTTATGGGAAGGCATTTGTTTTCTTTGCTAAGTAGACTTTCTTAAACCTTGTGAAAGTGAAAGCATGACATGTTTGTTGTCTCCTTTCAGGTTCTGCAAACACGTGGAACACTGTCACTTCCTCCTCACTGTCCAGCATCCATCTGAATGGCTTCACAATGACAGCTGGCGCGCTCTACTCCATTCGTGTGGCAGCAGTCAACAATGCCGGCGCCACTGCGGCCTACGACACTGATGGAGTCATCTATGACAACACTTCACCAAGTGTAAGTTTTTTCTTATTTTATTGTCAGTTTTACTGACTATTGCAAAGCATCCAGACATTTAAATGACTAGAAAGCTCTGGTCTGCCTCACAAATCATTGTTTGAATAGGGACAAGTCTGATCGTGTGGCATGGTTAAAAATACCTTTTGACAAGACTTCTTTGAGTATAAGACTTAAGGGCCACAGAAAACAAAGATGGTCTTATCTATAATACTGAGAGTAACCAGTAACTGTTTATTAGGCTATAAAGTTGTTATTAATAATAGCTTTTTTTCTTCCACTTATTTTTATATTTAATTTCTTAAGGATTTTTGCAACAGTAAGAATAGGTATTATCAGTTACTGTTGACAAATTTAATGATTACTTTTAATTAATTCATGGCTATTGTGAGGTGTCTATGTGATAGCATCATGCTATTCCTGAAGTCTTTATGACAGTTTTTCCTTTTACACTGTTCATCAAATGCTAAAGAACAAGATTTGTGCGTTTAACCTGATCACCATTCATTTCAAAAAGAAAAATTGATGGACCTTCAAAGTGAATTCATCTTTTCCCAGATGGGTGGCACAGTAAAAGTGGGAGCTTTTGCATCAGAGAACGAGGATGTGATTTCTGGGTATGTCCATCAGTCGGACACCTCAGGTATCAAAGCAAGCTGGTCAGGTTCTGATAGTGAATCAGGGATCCAATACTTTGAAGTAGCAGTTGGCACATCTTCAGGTATGTTACTTTGGTTTCTTTGCTCGGCTGTTCTGAAGAGAATATTTTTACTCTTGTCAAATTTTCTTCCTGGAACATCGAATCTCCATTTTTTTATTATTTGCAGATAATACTTAATATTTTTCTTCAAGTTTAGGCTCTATATGTAATGCATGTACATATATATAAAGCTCCCCAAAAATGATGAGTTATACCAACAAAATCTCAAAAACTTACATTGTACTGACATATTTTGCTGGGGAAATAAACCTACAACAGACTAGCGTCCTGTCTAGAAGATGATGTAAAAATCATCTGTTCCGCTTCACGCTACCGAAACCGGTAGGCCTATAAGCTCTGTCTCTATAGGGCTCACTGGCCTTGGAGGAACTTTACGTTTTTTTTAATATATTTAAAACTCTACTCCAAGGTGCCACCAACATCCTGAGCTGGCGGAATGTGGGCAAAGTGACCAGCATGTACATCGATGGCTTGACCCTGTCTCTGACCTCTGGCTCCAGCCCAGTCTACTATGTGTCTGTGAGAGTGACCAATGGAGCAGGAAGCACCAGCTCAGCCCAGACATCCAGAGCAGTCAAGGTGCTGCAGGAGGACAGGGCAGGTACGTGGAGGAACAAAACTAAAGCTTAGAACAGATTAGAACAGATTGCCACTGGATATAACACCAGCTACTGGTGGTGAAATAATGTGAAATAATTTGAAATGATGTGAAATAATTTGAAATGATGTGAAATAATTTGAAATGATGTGAAATAATTTGAAATAATGTTTGTGCTTAATTTGCTGTTGTGGGCTTGTGCCACTGAAGTCCTAAGAGAACAAAATGAGTCTGCTTGTATTCTGAAGGTAGTTTGGGTAAAGTGTATGCAGATAGAAAATATTCCAATATTGATATAAAAGAAAATGAAAAGAGCGTCACAAACTCCAATACATACACACAAACACAAATTTAGATATTAATAGAAAATACTGCAAGATCTTCAATAAAAACAGTTAAAACCAGAAAACCTAAAGCAAAACAGGTTTGGGAGAGTATCAAAGCTTGAAAGTCAGTGAAGGAAAATGGCGATAATTTATTGACAGTAAGGAAAGTGACAAGCCATGTCAGGTTCAACTCATGGCTTTTGATTTATATCACAATTAATCAGTCACACACAGAGTTAAAAACGTTCTTTTAAATATGAAAAGAGGTACTCTTAGTACCTTATATTAGAGTCTTCAAAAAGATGAAAAGATTATGTTCAATGAATTCTCTTGTTCAAAAGAATATTTTTCTCTAGCACCAATTTAGATATTTAGTTTCTGCATAAATTACAAGACTGGATTTAGTTGCAATAATTATAAATATTGTATCTCAATGAAAGAACGATATAGAACGACTCAGGCATATTTGCCCAGAATTCATTTTGAAATAAATCTTTCAAGGTTTTATTTCTGATAATCAGTCACATATTATTTCAGCATTTATGTTACTCATAACAAAAAAAATGCATCTCATCTCATTCACTTTGTTCCAGGCTCTGTGACAGATGGACCAATCGACACGAATGACCTGTCCCTGGCTGGCATTTCTGACATCGACTTCCAGAAAGACAAAACCACAGTTACAGCTCAGTTCAATGGGTTTGTATTGAAAATCTCCATTCAGTTTTAAAAATTAAAGGCTGTGCTCGTAATAATTTCAATGTCTGATTTGTAACTTAGTAATCCTGTCCTGGGGCTATCCAACTTTGATGAGGGAGAATGTACTTGTCTGTCTAGACGAATTGTTACAGAACTATAATGTTAACACTTCATGTATGAGTAAAAAACAAAGAGATTGAATAACATCCTCTATATTGTGAACAATTTTTTTTTTCCATTGCCTTGTTTTACACCCACTGTCACTTGATTTTCATTGGTAACAAATTCAGTACGCAACTAGATCTACTTGACTTGACTTACTCGACTTATGCCTCTTGATTCCTTAAGGAACATAGGGCCGTGAGAGCAACTACTTACTCTGTAGAAAAAAAAAAAAGTATCTTGACCAATGGCTGATTACTTCTATAGTCGATCAGTCAGACACAAATTACTGAAATAGTTGTTTTTTTTTTACTGTTGCTGCTTTCAGATTCAGCAGCTACACCCATGGAATCGTGCGCTTTGACTGGGCCATCGGCACCAGCCCTGGTGGTGAGGAGATTCAGCCCTTCATGACAGCCGGACTCATGCACGATGAATCTGAGACTAGCGTCCCTGGATCAGGTAGGGAACTTTGTCGCTTTGTGATTGTAAGCTTGTAAGATTGCGATTGAAGATCACTCTGTTTGTTCTTAACATACATTAGGACAGACACATTCATTGAGATCCTTGTCCACTCTAAGACATTCTCATATTAGTCTTGTTTTTTGTGTTAAAAAAAAATATTATATATAACCGATAAATGTTACCTATATAACTTTTCCTTCTATATCAACTGTTATTTTATATTTCCCTGATAACTGGACTGTGCAATTATCACATTTTATTTTCACTGACAGCTTTGACATTTGTAACTCCTTTCTCATGATTGTCCTTATGGTCATAGATTGTAAGTCTTGTATATTTACAAACCTTATAATCTGTCATCACTAAATTATACATCTTATACTGTATGAATCATTCCAAAAAACAAAGTTGATTGGAAAATTAAATATATTGAGTTGTTATTTGCCAGACACCAAGAAAAACGTGCCCCGTTTATTTTATATCTTATCAGACAATGAAAGTAAAACTTGTTCCTATTCTGCCTGTGTCTCTTGTCTCCAGGCCTGGCCACACGAGGAGTGGCTCATGCTGCAGTGACCTTGACCCCTGGTCAGACCTACTACTCCACAGTCCGGGGAATCACCAACAACGGTGCTGTCCTCCAGTCCACATCTGATGGTTTCACTGTGGACAACGATCCACCCACCGTGGCCTTTGTCAGGTGAGCTGGTTTCATGTATTAAATGCTGAGATACTATGGGGACATGGTGTGTGTGAGACTCTAGAAGTGTGCTTGAAGGTGTTCTGTCTGTTGTTTGAACCCTTGAAGACAGAAATGTCGAGCATTGGTTTGTTTTTGTATACTTTGGGATAGCTTCTTTTTTTTATTTTTGTATTGACAACTTTGCATTTTTCAGCTTCTCTGCTGCATTCATCCACTTTTTTGCATTCAGAAATTATAGCTTGAGAATATCAAGTTGAGATTAATTTACTTTCTGCTTGTCTGTTAATTATGAACAAAAACAACAGCACTGTTTTGAAACACATTTGGAAATAGCGGTAAGAGGATTTGTATTTTTTTTTTTATTTGCTAGGGGCACATAGCTGATGTTATAGTGTTGGCCATTTCAGGTTCCTTTGCCTTCAGCTGAGAGCACATACACTGTTTGCGTTATCTTTCAGTTCCAATAACTTGAAAAACTAACCACACCGATGTATTAGAAAACAAATACAAGTCACAGAAAAGGTGCCAGAACAAACTGAGCATGAGTAAACATAGAGGTTGAAGGAAATAGAAAGAAAAGAACATTTTCTTACTAAAAGGATAGTTGAAAAATTTGTGCAAATGTGGCTTCAGCAAAATAAAAACCCCGAAGACTTCAAGATTAATCTAAAATCCATGTACCTTAAACTAAGAGGATCCTATTCTGTTCTACCCCTTTCAGCTACGCTCAAGACGCTACGACTAATAACATGGCGGAGGGCGTTGTGTTGCAACACACAGAGCTGGACACACTGAACGCTGACTGGATGTTCTCTGACGCTGAGAGTGGTGTGTCAAGTTTGGTCTACTCTATGGGATCCTTCCCAGGAGGTTCTGAGTTCGTGTCTGAGACGTCCATGAGCTCCACTGAGCTTTTGATTGGAGAGGCTTCTCTTCCTGCTAACACAATCACTCCAGAAGCTGATGGTAATCATTTCACTGTTGAACTTATTTTAGTTATTTTTGTCTCTGGAAGTATTCATGCTATTAGGCAGTGAGTAATGATAATTATGACCATGTGATCGGCTTGCTATTACTGCAAGAACTTTCATAAAATCTCAGTATAATTACTAAACGTTTTAAGATTATTTAATAACATAAGCATTTGTATGTAAAATGTACTCTTTGATAGTTTTGTGTTATCTTTGGGGACAAACATGGGGATCCTTAATAAGGCTAGCGAAGGACAGGCTGGAATGGAGGAGCTTTGTTGCTGCCCTACACA
>JBDFRD010597593.1:0-16494 GCA_039654405.1 Bullina lineata | reverse complement strand
AGAGAGAGAGAGAGAGAGAGAGAGAGAGAGAGAGAGAGAGAGAGAGAGAGAGAGAGAGAGAGAGAGAGAGGCAGATAAACAGGCAGAGTGAAAGACAGTCAGAAAGAAAGACAGACGGAAAGAAACAAGAACAGACGTGTCAAACCAGCCAGACAGACATATGGACAGGAATACAAGATCTGACATATGTTAAACAGACAGACAGGAAGATGGACAGAAACACAAGATCTGACACGTCTTAAACAGACAGACAGACATATGGACAGAAACATAAGATCTGACATGTGTTAAACAGACAGACAGACATATGGACAGAAACATAAGATCTGACATGTGTTAAAAGAGACAGATAGACATATGGACATGTGTTAAAAGAGACAGATAGACATATGGACATGTGTTAAAAGAGACAGATAGACATATGGGCATGTGTTTAAAGAGACAGATAGACATATGGACATGTGTTTAAAGAGACAGATAGACATATGGACAGAAACACAAGAATGGACACGTGTTAAAACAGATGGACAGAAACACAAGAATGGACACGTGTTAAAACAGATGGACAGAAACACAAGAATGGACACGTATTAAACATATGGACAGGCAAGAGCAAATCAAAGAAGAACACTGTATAATCTCTCTTCTAGCACTCACCGAGTCCTCGCCTCACAGTCACCATGATGGAGTTGTGCTTCTGGTGAGTAGACTCCACAGGTGAACAGGCATCCAGAGGGGATTCCACACAGGTGATAAGAAAACACTTCCCCGCCGTGAACAGAGTCACATCACAGTCATCGTGCTCACAACAGACAAGGGCACAGCCAGCCCAGTCGTCAATGTTCTTGACCCTCTTCAAGCGCCCTGATTTATCCTTCAGTTTAGGCAACGAGTGGTTGAATATGTGCTGGCGGATGGCTTCAGTAGAGGCTTCATCCGGAAGTGATTCAGTCTGGAGTGAATCGTACAGCAGGGTGCAGAAATCGGACTGCACAGTCACTGGAACAATTTGGAAGACAAAATTGGGTTATTGTAGAAAACAATGGCAGATTTGAGTGCAGCTAAAACTTTTAAATAAGAAGTACCGTATGGTGACACACACTGAAAAGCCTTCGAAAAGCAATATAAAACAGAGCCTATGACGGAATCCACAAAGACAAAGAGAGAGGGACACTCAAAACTCATGGAAGAGGATCTGGAGACAGTGATGAAGGATGCTGGAAAGACTTGGTAGAAACTGGAGAGAATAGCGCCAGACAGGAATGATCAGCTAGAGACCCTTTCTTCTCAGGAGGCTGCAAGGCAAAGGATGATGAAGATAGGAGTATTAAAAGGTATTACTAGAATGGAAGTTGATGTAAAAACAAAGCACTACAGTTGCTTTGACCACATGTAAAATACGAATATAGCAATTTAAAGGTAAAGCAAGAACCAATAAGGAAAGAGAATGTCTCAAAGTCTCCACTGCATTTGAAAACGTATTCAAAACATACAATTAAGACTTTTACACTGAAACAGAGGGAGTGCCATAAATGTTTGCTCTACCTGCAATCTCTGAGCATAGGATACACAACAGCAGAGACAAGCAAGTAAGTTTCTCCATGTGTGTCTTTCTTTATCATATCACTCACGAGTTGACGATCCTGTTGATGAAAGTAAAAAGACACATGGGTTATCAAACAGGTTTATTTGCTTTTAAGGCTCTTCCCTTCATGGGCTTTGCATAATTATAACAATCAATTAAATGTTTCAAAAATGTTGCACGATGCAACAATTAACGCATTATAATATTTTTCCACATTCAAAAACTTCTTAAATATGTTTTCAAAATGCTTTTTAATCTTTTTTTTTTTCAAATATTTTTAAATCTTGTTCCAGCCATTTGGTATATTTTCTGAACAATCTGTTTTAAGATAACATTCCTGTTACATTACCTTATTGACCACTTATTTCTGGTTACCAGTAAGCTAAACTAAAGCAATGCTCATTGAGTTTCATCACACATTTCTAACTGTTCATACTGAAGTAAGTTTGTCTTAAAGATATGATTCCACGCATTCTTCCAAGCCAGTTGACAAAAACATTGTCCAGACAACAGCTCAAAGTTTCACACTTGAATTAACGAAAAGCTCAAATACTGACAACAATATCATTGTTCAACACTCTGATATTTCATAACACAAGATCTTTTCAAAACGGAATTTCAGCACTTCTGTATACAAACAACTTGACAAAGTTGTTTGATTTCAACATTCCTAATGTGAACACACAGAATAGCCTACAATAGCCACTGCGCTCACATGAACATTGAACCACGGCCTTTTATTGATCATGCAAGTAGTTGTACACTGCAAACTCTACAGCTTTGTGTTAATCAGATTGGCATATGCCGCACCTTGAGCCATCTGCACGAGCTTGAAAGTATTGAAGTATAATGTATTGAACTATTCGGTAACAAAGCATTTTCCTCTTACAAATCTATAACTGCTGTCGTGCCTCTGTTCTTGTCACCATTGTTCTAATCTTCTCTCTCAAGTTTCCCTCTTCGCAAGGCAAGGATCAAAGTGTAGCTAAAACAATTCTTTTTCTCTTCTGATGAAGGTGAACCTATACAAACAAATATTTAAAAATAGCATCACATCCATTGGGACATTTTAGTGCATTAAGTTATGAGCAGCTTCAGGGGTTCAGATTGTCCTTCCTGAATAAAGCTCTTCATTAACTTTAAGAATATAATTTTCAAGAGAGCAGTAACATTGTTCTAGTTTCTACCATTTCCTCATGCTCATCAGAAATTTAGTGTTAAATAAAAGTGAGATTACTTGAGACTTACCGGTACTGTTAAATCATTAAACAGAATATTATATTATGTACCTGGGTATAACAAT
The DNA here is from genome assembly GCA_039654405.1 of Bullina lineata. Classification (NCBI taxonomy): domain Eukaryota; kingdom Metazoa; phylum Mollusca; class Gastropoda; family Bullinidae; genus Bullina; species Bullina lineata. Next base: position 13,606 of record JBDFRD010597593.1, on the reverse strand, counting down.
ACCAACATTTGTATTTTTGTGAAAAACTTAAATATTTCAAATTAGACAATACACTGATTTCTTTGTTCTGTAAAGCTGCCATTCAGTTTGTGGTATTTTTTTTGTGTATGTGTGTGGGGTCGCAACACCACTGATAAGATTTCTAAGAAAATAGACGAGGTTACCAGTTGCAATACAAAATTGACTGGTGCAGACCAGGATATATGTAGTTCTAATTTTTAAACTTGTTCGCGTGAATTTAAAAAAATTTAAAAAGATTCTTCCCGTCCTTTGTTCCATCAATCAATATTCAATATTTTCTTAACAGAGAGGAAGAGTGTTTTTTTTTAAACAAATAAAAAAGAGAGGCTCTATTGTCTGAGTGAACAAAGATAATGTTTCCTGTTAACCAGCCTGTAATTGAGGTTTATGTGGAATTTTCAATAAATGCTTTATTAGCATTATTATAAATTATATTTCTGTATGTACAAAGGGTTGTTATTTAGATTAAAAACATCCCAAATATTTTTTTTTTAACTGGCTTCTTTGATAGTTTTTAAGTATATTTTTACACATAATTTAAAATATTACATGTATAATATACTATATAAAAAATAAAAAACCCAATAATACATTTATAACTCTAAAACATGTTTTTTATTTGCTCACAACTTATGTTGCATGCAATTCATGGTACTGCAAATCTGCTGTCATGTGTTGTCTTTATGCCATGAATTTCTTCTTATGTAACCTAATTTCCTCAAGTGATGGCATTGTCTTGTAGAATATTACAGAAAGTTTGACAATCTGCATTACCTCTACCCTGTTCATCTACAATTTCTAGCAGAGGTGTTTTTCCTCTCTGTGACTATTCTACTAAGATTCTAAGGTTGCTGCACAGTTAAGACAGGATTCCTTTTTCCTGCCAATTAATCACACACATGAAAGAGCTCTGTCAAAGGAATCTTTTCTCCTTTTAAGAACATAATATCTTTCTGCTGCTCTTGTGAACTCCATTGATGTACTCTTCGGGTAGGTCTTCGTGTGCAATTTCTATTTCATTTCTATTAAGTTTCAGAAATTGTACACCCACGAAATTGGAATGTAGTTACCTGAAAGAAGGAGACACCATGAAAATGGAACAAATTACATGTACTACAAACCAAATTGTCAGTCATGTATTGTAGGTTGAGAAACACTTGCAAGTGGCCTTTCCTCAGTAGCACAGGAACAAAGAAATGAAGAAAGAAACGGTTCAGAAATCACTAGTCCTCACTCTAAGAAAACATTAGCAGCGACCTAGACATGATGAGAAAGGCCATTTTGGTTTCATGGTAGTTGCCTTCCATTTTTCTTGAATGATCTTTGTATTTCTAGTCCCCAGGCATGTCTCTTTATTTTCTTACTATCCCAGGACAGGAATTTTCACCACCTCTGCACATCTTTTGAAGATTCCTAAAACTCCTTGTTCTAAGCACCAGAGGTGAGCAGGGAGAAAGCAACTAATTTTATATATCTGTCAACATATAATGTGTTCTCAGCTTGGCACCAGTCATCATTCAGCTATGCCTACCTTCTACAAGACATCACATGATATAATTGCTTCCTCCAAATTAGTCCTGGGCGTTGACAAGATAGTCAAAGTGTCTACCAAGCCAACTGAAAATTGCGATCAACAGGAGTGTAAACGGAACAGTATTGAAAACAAATTTCCTTAAACTTCAGAAATGCCGATTCCTAAACACTGCGCACCATAGATGTAAATTCTACAGATCTAGAAATACAGGAAACAGATTGCACTTTGTTATAAAGATGCCAGAATAAGAAAATATTAGGATTAGAAATAACAACTTTTTGCAATTATTTATTACATTTATTAATAATATCTAGATCTAGATCCAGATTCTAAAAAAATTTACAAATCATAATATGCTACCTTCTCATGTGTGTAGGCTACAAGTGTAGGGCATCTCAATCACCTGATGCTGTAATTCCCTTCCCTGATCCCACAGATCTAGATTATAATATATAGAATCTATATAGGGCCTATTGTATTTTTTCATTCAAGAATGTCTGTGTTCATCAGGAAGACTTAAGTAGGCCTACTAAAAACAAAACAAAAATTATGTAGGGTAGAGGTTCTCAATCTATGAAGATGGATTGAAAATTAATGCCTCTAATGTCATAATTATAAATCTTTAAAAGTAACATCCAACTGTGCACACCACATGCTCTCCATCAACTTGCCCACAACTCTAAAAACTTTCAAGTTTGTGTGACCTCAGATGTGCACATAATCTAGCGCGTCATAACATGGGAGTAAGGCATTCGGTCAAAAAGGGGAAACACCGCCTGCTATAGACGGGATAAAACAGTGAGCTGTTATTGAGTTTTTGACAGCAGAAGGATGCTTTCCTATTGAAAGTTATGAGAGAATGAAGGCTGTTTACGGTGATACATGTGTTGATGTAAGTACTGTTAGGCGATAGTTGAGGTTAGAAACGGAACAAATGTGATTATCCAGCACGACAACACGCGTCCACACAAGTCATGAAACACAAACTGCTCTGGGCCATTTTGGGCTGAAAACACTTCCACGCCCACCATGCAGCCCAGACCTTGCTCCATTTGATTTTTTTCTTTCTCCGAAGTTAAAGGCTTATCTGAAGGGTAACTGAAACGAAAATGACGAAGAAGTGGAGGAAGATGTTCGTTCTTGGTGTAGAGACAAAACAGCAGAATTTTTCTCTGACAGCATGCGACAAGTAGTCTTGCGATGGCGAATCTGTGTTGAACAGAATGGGAACTTCATAGAGAAGTGATATACCATCTTATGCCAAATAAATGGAGCTTTCATTTGATATAAGTTTCGTTCGTGTGTCTCAATTATTAAGAGAGCTATGGCCTTGGAGGCATTACTTTTCAATCCATCCTCATAGTATACATGTAATCATAATATAATATGCAATTGAAACGGAAAACTGATGCGATGAAAGAGAGACAAGTTAGGATGGACAACTTTAAAAGTGTCATGGAGATGTTTCTGGCATCCTCTTGATTTCTTTTCTTTAAGGCAAGGACATTTTCATCATTAAGGGTTGTTATTAAATTCAGACTACCACAAAATATTGCCTTACCTCATGATTTTAGCTGGTAATTTTTGAACATTTATCTGTACTTTCATTTTGTAATGTACTACTTTAAGTCATCAGTTTACTTGTTGTTTGTTTGATGTTTTTAAATAACTTCGTGCTGCATATTGTGTCAGCTTTTGAGATTGTTGCTTAATACGTGTATTAATTTTTAAGCCTATCAATTTATCTCTTAATTCTGCTGGTAGCTGTACTACAACTTCTACTCTTGCTGATGCCAATGTCCCTTGCACCAACACTGCTGCCAGCAACTAATCATACACACCATCACTGCTGCCAGCAACTAATCATACACAGCATCACTGCTGCCAGCAACTAATCATACACAGCATCACTGCTGCCAGCAACTAATCATACACACCATCACTGCTGCCAGCAACTAATCATACGCACCATGACTGCTGCCAGCAACTAATCATACACACCATCGCTGCTGCCAGCAACTAATCATACACACCATCACTGCTGCCAGCAACTAATCATATGTACCATGACTGTTACCAGCAACTAATCATACGTGCCATGGCTGCTGCCAGCAGCTAATCATACGTGCCATGGCTGCTGCCAGAAACAAATACAACTTGTCTCTATTCCAGATTGAACACCTTAACTCTGTTGCCGGTGAGCAGGCTGTGCAGAAGGAAGCCACCAAAAGGTCCAGAAGTAAAAGCAGCAAGTCAGGCAATAATGAGAAAGGGAAAAAAAGCAATGCAGAGCCAATGATTGATTTGGTTGATGATTAACTAACAGAAAGGCGCAGGGAACATGGAGGAATGTTAGTCTTGGAAGTATTTTCGGTTCTGTGGCTGCATGGAATTTTGCTTTTGCCCTAGGATACACAAAATGTATACATGTACGTCTAGTGATCATTTGCAATACAGAGATACTGGTTGATTCAGTACACATTGTATATTTATTAAAATCTGTGTCATTTAGGTCTCTGTGGCCTAGGAACATCTTCAGAACCCTCTGTAATTAACTACATGTAGTTTTGGTGATAAGTTTTGAAAATGGATCAGTTTTTCAATTCAGTTTATCCTGGTCCAGTATCACTGATGAGAAAAGCTGCTATTCCATTAAGTGTTGCTATCAGACTTTCCCTGGAAAATATACTGATCTATCTGACCAGGAAGATAGCAACAAGTTTACTTCACCCTTTTCTCTCTTTTTGTCTGTTCCTTGCCTCACAGTTTCTTCTAACTTTATTGTCATTGCTTCTCCATTTTACTCTCTTATTTTAATTTTGATAACATGATTTAAATTGAAATTCAAGAAATAACTTATCATTTCTCTCAACTTCTGTACACTTCATCTAGGGTTTTGTGTATCTCTTCTTCGAATTCTGTTCTCCAAGTTGCCCTTATTTCTTCTTTCCCTTTGTTGAAATCTGTGATTTCTAAAGTGTATGTCCAATCCAATGCCACATTCTGCATTAGTTTCTCTTCAGTGAGTCTTTGCTTTGGTCCAGTCCTGAACCCTTTGTTCTCTCTGGTTGTCGGGCATTATTTCATGTTCGTAAAACTCACCATAATTCAAAAAGCCTCTTTTAAACCACTGTGAGGCTTTTCATCATGCATAGGATTTTTATGATGTCAAGAAAAATAGCCAAAACATTTATGTGAGCAACATTAAGAACACAATCATTTTTTCCAAAGATTTTATTAATTAAAGTTACAGATACAGGTGAAAAGATTGAAATAGTTACCAAGTAAAGAAGCAAAAGATGAATCCTGTCATAAGAAAATTACATTACTTGAAAATGTAGTTCTTCTATTTTCATGGGAATTCATTTCATAATAATAGGTGCATACATTGCTGTCTATCTTTGAGTTTGTGGTAGGAATGATGAAAGATGTTTAGATAAAATACACATACATGTGTATGTATTCTCTTTGTTTAACCACTGATGGTCTTTAGAACTTCAACATTATTGGCTGCCAATGGATAAATAAGAGTCAAAACTGCTGCTCATCATTATTATCATCATTACCATCATCATCATCATCATCATCACCTTTGGACTAAACGTGCTTTATAGATTTCTATCTTGAGTGATAGAGGAGTGAAAGAATTGTACTTCCAATTTAAGATCTGTGTCTGCACAAGGATACAAAGTCTTTTTATGAGGAACTTTGGTGCAATGTTTTATCTTATAAAAGAACAAAATACAGATTTGAATACAGATTCCTACTCTCTGTGTTTAGTGTTGGCCACTTTATGCTGCAAGTGAACACTTGTACTTGTAATCGTTTCCTACCTGAGGTAGGATGTTTGAAACAGTGAGAGCTTTGATAAAAAATATATTGGCTGTATTGAATTGAAATGCTTAACAAAGAATTAAAGCTAGTTTTGGAGCTGTTGGTATACTGTTCTTGTTGGGTAGGTCTTTGTTTCATCCAGCCGTAAGGACCTGTAACTAATTCTTCACATTGAACATTATTGTGAACGGACGTTTCAGTTGGATTCGATAATATTCAACGTCATATTTATATACAGTGTATTGTGTTGTGCTTATGCTGTAAATAAATTTAATCAAACAGTATATTGAATACTTCTACCGTTTTCTTTATTTTGTCCATTATTAATATGTATTTGTTAAAGTTCTGCTCGTTTTGACATTTTGAAAGAAGCTTGTATGGGACCATAATAGAATAAAGACAGAGCTTTCAAGTAAACATTGTAACGTCTCCCATCTTATCCCATGATACTGAATGGAGAAAAGTTAGAAAAGTGAATAAATGAGACTCTACATGTACGGTAAAGATATCAGACACGTATATTTTCCTCACACTGTGAAACATAATTAAATGAAAGAGAAATATTATTACACAAAAAAAAGGTCTTGGGAAGTAGTACCACGGGCGTACACATACAAGCTATTCAATTTCAATTCTCAATATTGTCGACATCAGGGGTACATATCATTGGCAGACCTAGCTGGGCACGCCTTACCACGCTAGCCGTGGCTGTGCAGCTGTAACCACGGCAACAGTCATCGTCGTACCAGCAGGCTCGGGCGTAGCATTGCTGTACAGCGGCTGACGGCCCAATGACGTTCCAGGAGCTGCCCCAGCCTTCCCGGCGCAGTCTGGGGAAGAAATGAGGGAACTGTTGAATGTTACACGAATGCAAACAGCAGATAGCGTGATAAAGGCTGCAAGGAAGATGAACAGTGCAATCACAAGTAAAAAGAGCTATCCCGATGAACACAAGGATAAACCAACGTGTCAACAAGTGTCATCTTCTTGTTCCCATTGAAGACAGCAGTTGTCCGTTCGACACGTTAGTTTGTCCTTGTGTTCTCCGGGACAGCTTTTTTTTTTTTACTTGTGATTGAAATTTGCTGTGTTCGGTGTTCAGCGCTCGGGCTTTTACTTGAAGCGATGAAATGGGGGTGTACATTTTTATCTTCGATGCCTGTTTTTTTTATCCCAGCAAAAGACATGTATATTACAATGTATTACTATTACTGTATAATGATAGCTTTTGAATCAGTTCAGTTGAAATGTATGAGGGAATGTCGAAAAGAAATGCATCTTGTTTCCTACTGAACACATTTGTTCACAATGAGATAATACTAATTGGCATGGTGGTTTTAGTGCGTGTACTCTCAAACTCAGATTGTCAAAATTTTATTTTATTTTATTTTTGAGTGAATGAGGTGATTTAAAAATGGTTTCTCCTTGGAAGTTTGCCAGAAACAAAGAGCAGTGATTGAATCCCTTGCCAGTGTCAGTCACGGAGAAATCAAAAACAAATCCACAAGGGACTGCGGAACGTTTATAAAGATCAAGCGTTACACAATAGTAATGTGTATGGGCCGGACGTCTGAGCGATTGCTTTGAAGACAAGGAAAAGTTGATATCGCCATGCTTATCTGACAAAATGTGTGCTGTCAAGTGGTATCAGCATTGCCAACAAAGCAGAGGGCGTAATCAGATCTGATAGGCGAATAATCCTTGATAATTTGGCACCAAAGCCACAGAAGTGTTCATAAACCTCGCCTAGTTATTTGGGCTTCCCGAAATCTGCTCCCATTGTGTACCCAGATAATAGATAGCAGATCACAAGATTAACAGTACATATAAAAGGCTGAATCGTTGCACAGAGCTTTTGCAGCACAGTGAAAGACATACGCGACTGAGGGCTTTTATTGGAGATGAATCATTGTTAATTACAATGTATTGTTGTATAATGGAGTCGAAAAATCGACCAATTGAATGGCGACATCCAACGTTCGCGAAAACTGATAAAATCAAGGCAGAAAATCATGGTGTTAGAGACATTCACATTCAAAGTGTAATTCTCACTGATATTTTGCCACGAAAAGCGACTGTGTTCTGTGAAGCTTACACAGAGACTCTAAAAGTACATTGATGTAACGAGTGAGGCCCACTTTGGAAATGAACAGTTTCTTTCAACACGACCATGCCCGCTCTCTCACGAATATCATGAAAATGGAGGCAATCACCTCGGTTGCGTAACAAAACTGCCGCATTTACCTTATTCTGGTGGTTTGGCACCGTTAGATTTTCACTATCTCTAACCCATAAAAGAAACCCTGAGAGGTCATCGTTATGGGAACGACGAAGAAATCAAGACAACCATCGTTCAAGTTGGCTTAAAAATCAGCCTGCTCAGTTTTATGTAGGTGGCGTACGTGGCTTTACTGAGAAGTGGCTACCAAGAAAGATGGAGATTTCGTTGAGAAGTAGGAATTTGATCCTCTAATGTGGGGCTTCCATTTTAGGTGTGATAATTGTTTTCTCTCTTCATTCCTGTTCTATCAGTGAAACAATTGCATTACTTTTTTTTTTATCCCCCCCCCCCCTTTTTTTTTCCGCGTACTTTGGTGTTTTGTTTGTTTTGTTCAGGTTTTGGGTTGTTTCTTTTTAGAAAATCTGGTGAACATCACTTTATTCACGAAAAAAAAAATCTAATTTTAATGGTAAATGTTTATTGGACTAAGGTCAGTCATAGCGTGAGCTTGCAATTGCCTTAACAGAATCAAAATGCTCTCTCTCTCTCTCTTTTTTAAATTAATTACAGCCTAATACACTGTATCACTTAAGCGGCCATGCTATCTCCTCTTCTTCCGACGCCAGATCTTCTGATCTCCTAATACCTACTCTTATTTCCCAGTTGGAAAAGAAAAAGAATGAACGTAAGGACAAAGTAGCCTTAACGACTTAACGGGCATGTACAAAGAAAAGTAAGATATGAAGTGAGTGAGATCAAAGAAGCCACTTTGACGAGCAGTCTCGAAGCTCAAATCAAAATTAGAAGCCGGGAATAAGAACAGCTTTTCTGGCTCTCGGCTACCGTTCTGATTCTTTTTTCCACTTAGACCTTACAAAAAAATTTAATTCGCATCATTTTGTCTTCATGGCGAATCAATCGGCCGTATTTCCAGCACAAGCTTTTCGTAATTACATGTAGATGCGAGAATGACATGAATCACAGCATAAAACCAAAATCCAGATGATTGATCTAGGCTACACGCATCTTACTTTTATTTGCCCTTTAGACATTTCCTTCTTGAAAAAAAAGACAAAACTTTTTGCAGTAAATTGGCCATGTTTCTAAAATTTCATAGAGCAATGAAATTAGTGTTAATGACAGTTGTTTGTCCAAGCGTTGCTCAAACAGAAAACAGCTTCATGGAAAACCATATAGAGTAAGAAGTTGTATCGTATACCTGCAATTCATGATTTCCTGACATCAGAGTCTGTAGCTGTGAAGATTTAGTCTGGTATACGTCGTCCTCTTGAAGAAGACCTTCCCCTCACCGAGAATTCTTACTACAGACTTGCAGTTAAACTTTGATAGAAAGGACCACTACAAAATTGTAGCTCTCGAATGAATTTAGCTTTATAAAAAAGATAAAATATCTTGACCTTATGACAAATTGTATAATTCATTCTAAGTTAAGAATAAGATTAGTGAATAATAAGACACTGTTTCCTTTTGTTCTCTACGGAACTGAAAGACACTGCCTTTTAAATATGGATGTACAAAAAGAAGGGGAAAGTTATTTTTGGAAAGACATGATACAAAATGGGTCAATCCTCATTTTACTGTGATTCCAAAAAGAATTTTTGGCACACGCCAAAATTTTAACTTAGATTTTAGCCATGATGAGACATTATCGTCTTCTGAAAACAATGCTGTCGGGAAGAGTGGGAGGAAAAAGAGGTAGAGGAAGATGAAACAGAATATCAAGGGAAGGCTGGCTGAGTGCATGCGACTGGCCCAAGACAATAAATTGGCTTGAAGACCCACAGCATGTTGGCCGCATTCTTTGAATGGCGCCCAACTGTTCTGAACTGAACATGAATGACCTGGGTCTCTTTTACGACTTTCGAGATCAACTATCGTGCCACGTCCATCTTGCTTTGTTCTGGATTGAGAGGAATGGAGGGCGGGGGAGTGGATGGACGGCTGGTCTTGAAAAGAGACCATGAGACTCGTATGGAGCATCGATTGGGGCGCGGTGCAAGCTGAACTAATTACGTCAAACCCTGCGCATTCACTCCATAGAGTCTCGTGATAACAAGCTCACAAATTTCTCAGAACGTTCAATTGTGTTCTTAGTTTAATCTGGCATCTGAAGGACACAATGCCAGATTGTGTTCCATAATTGATTCTGCCCATTTCCGAAGAGGACACCAACGTTGTTGAAAGAGTTTAAGGAATTTGACATTAATGAACTAAAACAGAAGGGCATTGGGTTACTGTAAGAGAAGATTTTTTTTCATTTTTATGCAAATTGACATGTAGATCTAGGCTTATGGATGTAACTTTTTGGAAAGAAACTGGCTGTTAATTTTACATAATGAAATCAGTTCTGGTTTCAGGTGTGGCAAACAGAGTTGCATTTCGAAAGTGGGGCAAATTTACCAATTGGAAAATTCATTGAGTCCTTTTCAGAAAACATTTTAGGCGCATTGCAAAATTAGGTCTAATGGACTTTAAATTACGTAATGTATGTGATGACTAATTCTGGCGATTGTTCGGCGTACCATGAATGTTTGTGAAAGGGTTAAAAACCTTTTACAGTAAACCGGAATAAATATGCGGTGTCCCACGAGGCCTCTAATGTTAAGGGCAGATGGAATGACAGGACAAATTGACGGTGACAGAGGGTGTCTGATACAGCAAAGATAATGAGCCCGTTTATCGAGAGCTGAACAGATCAAAGAAACGGCAAAACATTGTGGGAGATTTGAATCTAAATACATTAGTCTGTGAAACTGTTGTGTCTAAACAGACAATTGTATTTATTGCCGTACCAGCACTCTCACTCAGTCGCTGTCATGGCGTTTTGAATAAATATTCCAATGAACGATGATGAAGTACTTGTGTGTATCGCGTAAGTCTTTCTGCTGAGAGTGAGAGTATTTCACAGGCGTGCGTCCAGAGCTCCGAAATTCAGATGGACTAAATCTATGAATGCTATATAATAAGTAATAAGTGTTTGAAGTTGAAATATTTACACAATAAATGCCGTTACTGTAATAGTGATAGCGTTTGCTAAACATCGGTAGAACTGTTAAAGTGTTTTTCTACCACAGTCACGATTTATCTACTTATCAATAGCCAATAAAAAAGTATTTTGAATATATTTTTTGTGCTCTCCATTACGCGATAAAAATTCAAGTTTAGAAAGAGTGTTCCATTCAGAAGTTCTGTATAACTTAATTTCGCTCGTCTATTTGTGAAAAATGAAAACAAAACAATATGCAAATCTGAGTTTGGTTCCTCGCCCTGGCACTATGGCCAACGCTAACAACGTTGAGTGCAAGTATAATAGCACAGTTAATATCTACTGGCGACCATGCAAATACCTTGGATAAAAATTCAGTTTCACTATGCTGGCAACGCAGAAAGGGAGAAGCAATCCATTTCTTTCAATCCCCAAAGGTGTAGAGAGATCAATTTTGTCTCAGCGGGGAACACATTTAATTCCCCCTGTCTCAGCAACGAATATTACGGAAACACGTCCACCATACGGTAGTAAGAATGAAAAGACTTTCCTACCGTTCATTTTCACTTTCACTACTGTTTTTCGTCTCATGCACACGCTTCAATCTATGTTTTACAGAAAAACACTCGACGTTGTCTTGTACAGCCCATACATGTATTATTATGAAGGGTGCAATGAAAAAACAGGGAATGTCAGTATTTGCTGATTTTGAGATACATGTGTACTACTGGCTGCATCTGGTACCCATCATAAGCTTACTTCTGTACAAGCATTCAATCAAAAGAACAAAGAACGCCAGCTGCTATGAGCATTTAAAAATACCCCCTGCTACTTAAAAACAGGGTCGTCAGTCAGTTGCAACTGAAAAACCAGGAATGTCAAAAAACTTTCTTCATTATTTCCCCTTAAACCAATGTGATCACTTGATTTTGGTCACATGACTTGTGAGTTGTTCAAGATGGCGGGTGTCAAGATAAGCTCCCAAAAAGACAAATAAAAAGCAGAAGAAAAAAAATAAAATGAAAATAAAATGAGGCTATCAAGTCATGTAATAGGTGATTCCAGTAACCGCAAGCGTCCCAAGTGCTTTGATACCCTCTGTCTGCTGAACAGACAGAAGTTACTAGACCTGTTAATGGACGAAGAGGACTCCATGCTGGTTTCTTTCATCACCCGATCAATTATAAAACAGAGAAGATATCGAGAGAAAGAAAACGAAGCTTAACTGCACAGCTATTCATATATCAATATAATTTGCCGATTGCTGGGGACTCCCTTCAAGGCTTTTTAAGTTCTTCGGAAGGAACTACAACAATTCTTCTTCACATTCTGTCAGTATTTGTAAATCAGCATTGCTACCTGCTCTGCTGATTGGCCACACGGTGTTACCCAGAGCGGATGTTAAGTGCATGTGAACTCTGCGTTATATTATTATTATTATTCCACCACAAGCCTGAGTTATTCCAGTAGCACTATAAGCCTACTTGTGCCATTTCATTTGCTATTGTCTTTCTTGTAAAAACATCTATAAACAATTCTATTTCCTTCACTAGCCTATTTTTTGCGCCGTCTTCATTTGAAAGATTGTAAAGAATTTGACACTAATGAACTAAAACCGGGAGGGCATTGTGTTACTAAGTGTTAGTGTTAGCGAATTTTTTTTCCTGCGAAGTGCCCTACAAAATATGCAGACTCTAGATATATATGTTATGTATTCGAGTTAAAAAATCATAATAACATGGTCATGTTCAAGTTTAATGGTTTTGTCTTTTGTTAGCCTACTTAAAAAATTAAATTTCAAATTCATTTATTAATATGTTTATGTAAATTAGTAAATTCGTCACCTTAAAATTTATTCGAACACACCCGAAGAACAGCTTACCTTCTCAGAAGCAGGGGAACGCCCGACTCGTCGCTGGAATCTGAAATGAAAAAAACAATATTAAGTTTTTTGGCTGTTTTTTTTAAACTTACATTGGGTTTTACTCTATTCTGTGAATCATTCACTGACGTGATATGAATTTTTGAGCAAAAAAACTCACAATAAAGTCACAAGCACGAACATCTAAATAGCAAAATGTAGGCCTATTCCCAAAATGATATTTGGGGAAAATAGTGTATAAAAAGAAATGTTTCAAATGAAAAGTTACGGCCGTTGCATGTTACAGTATAGTAGATCTTGAGGTGTTGATAAAAGCATTTTAGGTATGCATTCTGCCGGTGAGTGACTGAACTTATACAAAGTGCAAAAAAGGAGACTCGGTTTTAATCCTACCGGTACATCGTGCATCGGGCACTATGTCGTCCTTCTTTTTGTTCTGGGGTAAGGTCTTGCATTTCCGAAGGTCTACTAAAACTATGTTAGTTACTCGTTTCAATATTATTTGATGATCATCATCAGAATCATCATTTCCTCTTCCTCCTTTTCTTCATCTTTCTCTGCCAGAGAAGGAGGTGGTGTGTGTATGGCGTGTCTCGGTACAAGAGCTTGGAAGTGCCGCTGTGCGGGCAAATTGTCTAATTTCTGACTACCCTCGTATAATAGTCTCACTCTTTTATCAGTAGGCTAATATAGAATAATCATGAAAACGAAATGGTTGGTAGGGAAAGCCACGACAATGGTACATATGGCTATAACTATAATCGAAACAGCCCTTATTGAAGGTACATGTACCGTAAAAGAAAAAGTATAAAGTATAAAAGTATACTTATAAGGATGATCACCAAAACTTAAAGGGTTAAAACATGTCGAAAGCATCGAAAAAGTCTTTTCCGATTGCTGTATATGCTTTCAGTTTGACTTTGACGTTTTTTTTCCATTTCTCCATATGTTTGAATTCTATTGCAATTTTGTTGTTGTTGTTGTGGTTGCTTTGTTCTTTTGTTTGGCTGTTGTTGCTGTTGTTGTTGTTGTCGTGGTGGTGGTGGTGGTGGTGGTGGTGGTGGTGGTGGTGGTGGTGGTGGTGGTGGTGGTGGTGGTGGTGGTGGT
>JBDFRD010597483.1:0-16494 GCA_039654405.1 Bullina lineata | reverse complement strand
GTCCTTGGGAAAGACACTTTACACTATTTTTCCTCTCCCCACCCAGGTGCGAATTGGTACCAGCATATTCTGCTGGGAAGTGAGCTTACGACAGACTAGCGTCCTGTCTAGGAGATGATGTAAAAATCATCTGATCCGCTTCACGCTACTGAAACCGGGATAAGCTCCGGCTCTATGGGCCTCTTGGCCTTAAAGGAACTTTACTTTTACATTCTCTTTCCCCATGGTGTGTTCCAGAGTCAGGTGACAGATGTGTTAATGGAGGTCCAGCCAGGCTTCAAGACGGACCTCACCCAGTCTGTGGAGATTCTCAAAGAGGACATCTCATCTTTTGTCACTTCTTATGATTCGGTACTGGAGCTGTTCGGTGCCATTTTTTTTGTGTGGAATATTAGGACATACACGCACACACTGATCTCTCGTCTGTGTTCTTGCCTGTATTGTTGCATGTCCCTGTCTCTTTCTATGTTTCTTTCTAGTTTCTATTTTCATCTTTCTCTCTTGCCAGGTCATTTTTTTCTCACTTATCTTTTTTCGTGTTCTATTATAACGAGTTTTATGCCAGTGCACTTAATATCATGGTGGAGTAGAGATCAATCTTTTTCTGTTTGTCCATTATATCTTTATCTGTACTTATTAACCTGGTTAAATTCCAGTTTACAGTGGAGTGTTGAAGCTTTGTCACAATGCCTTTACAAATGAACCTGTTAATCATCTCCATCCTTCTCCTGCCTCTTTCCCTAATTGCTGTTTTATTTATTTTATTGGTAACATCTATTCCACCCCATAGCTATGTACGGGAAGGACTGCAGGTCATTGAGGCCTGTGAAAGGACTCGTGCATTGCAAGCCCTCAAACGAGTGACCACTACATCATTCTGGGGGACTAATTCTTTCTGTCTCCATTTCAGAAAGGACCAATGGAGCCGGGCATAACGCCAGCTGTTGCCAATGAAAGACTGCAAAACTTCCAGGTGAGAAATGTGTTTTCGTTGTAGGTGGAGTAATCCATTTTTTACTTTGTGAACTTCTAGATGGCTGAAGAGATCATTGTAGTGGGTTTTTTATTGATGTATTGTGTACTTACATAAATGTAATAAGGGAAAATGTTTTTTTTCTTTTTTTCATCATCATAATCATCATCATCATCATCATCACTAACACTATAATCGTCATTATATCACCATATTAATCAGTCCTAATGCTATCCCCCTCAGATGATGTTTGATGATCTGTACAACAAACATTTGATCTACTCGGCTGGGGAAGAGCTCTTTGGCCTCCCGAAAACTGAAGAGGAGGGCCTGTTGCGAGTAAAGAAAGAATTGGTACTGCTGAACAAGCTTTACAGCCTGTACAGCAACGTCATGACTGTGGTGAACGGATACTATGAGCTTAGCTGGTCAGATGTGGACTGTGAGAAAATTAATGCTGAGCTGGTTGAACTCCAGAACAAGTGAGAAAAGGGTGTATGGTGGAGACTAGGGGTGGGTGGGTAGGGGACTATTTATTAATTTGATTCACTAATAAAACATAATAATCTGGATACTGGGTGTATGTTTCATAGTTTATTTTTGAGAAAATCTCATTTCATACATTGTTTTTCGTGTCGAGGTTAAAAAAATATCTTTGTTTCATGGAGTTTTACACAGGAAATTTAGTTTACATAGTTTTCTTATTCGATTTAGGTCCTATTCTGCTGGGGAAGTAACTCTGCTAGATGATCTACTATCAGCTGTTCCATATTATACTATATATTATACTTCTGAAGCTAGGATAAACTCCAGCTCTTTGGGCCCTTTAAGCAAGAAAGAAACTTTACTTTTTGCCCCGCCATGCCTGTCCCAGGTGTCGCAAGTTACCGAAGGGTCTCAAAAACTGGCAGGCCTTCCTGGACCTGAAGAAGAAGATTGATGACTTCAACGAGACAGTTCCTCTGTTAGAGCTCATGGCCAACAAGTCCATGCAGTGTCGACACTGGCAACGCATCCAGGTGCCTTTTTGATTGGTTGCTTGGTGTCCTATGTCCGAGTTGGTTTTGAATTTTACCGGCTGCTGTCAACTGTAGGTTCGGTAATTCCTTCCTTTTGAATGTCTCAGGCTGTTGTCAATAGATTTGATGTTTACACAGCTTGTTATATGACTTTTTGTATAATATGCTGTGTAGAGAACAACTTACAAGTTTTAAGTGATTCCCATTGTTTATGATTTAAGAGTTGAGCCAAAGAAAATAAATAGCAAAACCCGGAAAGCTACATATTCCTTTACTTTGAAAAATCCAGTGGAAGGTATTTTTTTTATTTTGACTGAGAGGTTGTCAAAAATGTCCTCAGACTTTCCTTCGTACTTCAAGTTTCAGACTGATATCCTAGCTAAGTATCTTTATTGATCCTACCTTGCAGTTGTACAGCAGGAATTTATAATTTTCACGTTTCAAATTTGTTTTTGTACACATGAATTATAAATGCATGCAATTATGATGAGTCATTTCTCTTCTAACAAATTCTCTCTCTATGTTTGCCTCTGTCTCTGCCTCTCTTTCTCTCTCTGTCTCTCCTCATCTCTTTTGATAATGACTGAAACTTTTTTCAAACTTTGGTGTGCAGAATGTGGCCAACTACAAGTTTGACTTTGATGTGACCTCTGACATGCCAATGGATGTAGTGATGGAGAATGTCCACCTGAAAGACATCATGTCTGCCCCTCTCCTGCCTGTCAAAGACGATGTGGAGGTGAGTGTGTCACAGATATGTTTAAACACTGTGGCTACTGCAGCCAGTATATGATGGATATATTGACAATACAACAGCCCAAGAGAGGGAGAAGTGCAATGATCTTATTTGTGGCCTGTGCTCTACAAGGGTGAAAGCATGAATGAATGGGTGGAACAGTCAAATGGGTTATTGAAACATGAGCTGTTTTTTACATAGAGTCTAGTAAAGAAAATGAGGCTGAAGAATGATGTTGGAAGGTCAAACATTTTCTTTGTTTTTCTTATTTTTTTTGGTCATGCAATTAAAAACAAGTGAGTTTTGTTGTAAACAGTGCAACATCACAGTTTAAATCAATTTACTGCAAGCATGTTATTTTCGAGTCATTAAACAAAACAACATATTAAAAGGAAAATTCTGTCTTCAATGTATTTTGGTCGGTTAACTGTAGAATCGTTAGTAGTTCAGAAATTAAAAGTGAGCAGTTTGCCCCTGCATTTAGTTACTAATCAAAACAAACAGCAGTGTGCAATATTGTCATTGAACCTCTAGTTGTATGCAACACAGAAACAGTATTATGTCTTTGCAATGTTATTTGATTATTGTGTTTTTCATCATTGTGAAAAACACAGATGCTTTCATACTTCAAATTTATTTCTGTCAGCCCCATTACTACCTGCTTTTAAGTTATTGGTCTATTCCCAATTTCATTGGAGAAGTTGATGGTATATAATTTTTTTAATATGCATTTGGAAGAATAAAGCTTATCTTATTCTGATTATTTCTTTTTCCCCAAAAGGACATTTGTATATCTGCGGTGAAAGAGAAAGACATCGAGGCGAAGCTAAAACAGGTCATGTCAGACTGGACCAACAAGATCTTGACATTCATGAATTTTAAGAATAGAGGAGAATTGCTGCTGAAACCTGGAGACACAGTGGAGATCATCAGCCTCCTCGAGGACAGCTTGATGATCCTCAGCTCACTCATGAGCAACAGGTAACTGTCAGGGGAGTGGGTGGGTGGGTTGGGGTTGGGACCTCCGTTCACTCATGAGTAACAAGTAATTGTCCTGATGGGGCTTTAGGTGTCGATTTAGCTTTGGGTTTGTGTCACATGTGCGCTTTGACTTAGCTAGCTTTATCTTTTGTTTGTTTATGAAGTAGTTTATCCTTTTTGCAGTGCAGCTGAATGTTGCAATTTGCAATCAGTGTGTGCATTTTTCTCATAGAAATTGGTTACACTTGAATTACAAGTTAAAAAAAAAAATTAACTGCTGCAATAGAAAAAAAAGGTCTTCTTACACAAAACATAGCAATCTGGCAGAAGTATTGAACTTTTGATGCAATATTGTGCATGTGTACCAACCAATACTTGAAGCTCTAACTATGTGAGTGTTGGCCAGGTATAATGCTCCATACAAGCCCAAGATCCAGATGTGGGTACACAACCTTAGCACAACGGCTGACATTCTGGAGCAATGGATGGTGGTTCAAAACTTGTGGGTCTACTTGGAGGCTGTCTTTGTTGGAGGAGACATTGCTAAACAGCTACCTCAGGTTGAACATTGTTTTCTTTTTATTTCATTTGTTATCATGTAAGAAAATGGCTAAAGAATGGTGGTGATTGTTTTGCTTCGATTTCTACTCATGGGTAAAGGCCTCCAAAGTTGAGAAAAAGATGAATCACTTCATGAATCACTTGATGGAAATATCTGTAAATACAAGATTTTGTTGATGTAATGTATTGAAAATGAGGAGGTAGATTCTAGTTTTTTTTGTCAGCAGGAAAAAACTGAATGTTCACCAAATTTGTTTATGTCTATTGTACAGTATTCATCCATAAAGGTTTGCTGTAAAGCTGTTAGATTAGTTACATATTAGTGATGTGAGCTGTCCCGAAAAGGCTCAAAGAAAGCACATTCTAGGTAGTCAATGCTGCTATCTGAACTGAATCTCATACTTTGGGAAAAGGCAAAACAAAAAGTATGAGTTTAATGAAATGCAAATATCAGACTGTAGAAAGGAGAGAAAGTAATGAAGTAGATCAGCAGTGCAGAATGATGAATAAAAAGGGAAAATATGTAGTAAATGTAAGAGAATTAAGTGAACTGGGAGAAAATCAAATGATGTAGGTAAAAATAGAACATGGAACCCCAAATCATAGTTCTGCAACAGACTAGGGTACTGGTTACGAAATGATTTATTATCATTTGTTCTGTTTCACAGTTTTGAGCCTGGATAAGCTCTGGCTATTTAGGGCTCATATGTCTTGAAGGAACTTAACTGCATTTACTAAAATCGCAGAATGATTAGACATTCATTCCCGTACTCGCCTGTCCACTCCAGGAGTCGAAACGCTTCAGTCTGATTGACAAGGGCTGGATCAAGGTGATGCAGAGAGCACACGAGAATGACAACGTGATCACATGCTGTGCCGGGGATGACACGCTGCAACAAGTGCTGCCCCACCTGCAGGAACAGCTGGAGCTGTGTCAGAAGTCTTTGACCGGGTCAGTAGGAGGCAATGTATTGTTAAACGTCCTTGACCTGATCATGGGGGTCATTGTACTGTCAGACAGTATTTGATCTGGTCATTGGTGCTAATTGAATTGTTTGAAGTCCTTGAAATGATCAGTGCTGGTCTTTGTGTGTTTTAACTCCTTGATCAGATGAGTGAAGGTATTTTTTTTTTTTTTTAATTATGAGAAGATCTCAGTTTCAGCAGGGATTTGTCAGAAATGTATGATTGTGTTATTATGTATATCCTTTGTTGAAGTTGTCGCTGTGACGGCTTGGGAGTGAAAGGGGACCTTTTATGTTTTAAAACCTTGTAATGGGCTAAAAGTTAAATTCTTGAGAGAGGGCGGAGAGGAAGGGAGAATCTATTTTAGGCTTAGAGATGCAGGGATCAATTTTGGTGGAGGATTGGGGCAATGGATGTGTGTTTAGGCAGCACTTGAATATGATTTCTGCTTGATTTTCTTTCATATTTGTTAAAAGTAGGAAAATGTCTGTAGATATTTGTTTTTTGCAGGAACAACCAAGAAGAAGTGAAATGTGTATTGTCATGTAGACACACTTACCCCATCCTCCTGCATCCCCACACACCTTTTCTTTCCCTTCTTATAAATTTGTTTCTCCTTTCCTCTGTGCCGCTCTTTCTCTTTCCCTTTGTCATTCTCTATCTGTCTATCTCTCTCTTTGTTTCATCATTACTACACTGCATGAATAAAGTGTTCTTATCCAATTCTCTACTGCCAGCTACTTGGAAAAGAAAAGATTGCTATTCCCTCGATTTTTCTTTGTGTCTGACCCTGCACTGCTAGAAATTCTGGGCCAGGCAAGTGATTGCCACACCATACAGGTAAAAAAGCTTCTAGACTGGATATTGATATGCCTTATTATACATAGCACACATTAAAGATCCTTTGATAGTAGTTTGAAAGTGCATGCGAGTACTGGTAGACAAGTGCCACTGTCCAGGCCAACTGTCTAAATTCAAACTACCCTTGAATAGTTGTCTCACACTCTGTGACAATGATATAAGGAGCATAGGTAGCTATCAGAAGTGTTGAGGACACAATGAAATGGTACAAATGGCTACGTATGAAAGTCAATCCCAACTTACGGGTTGGTAAACACCTGTAATTATTACTTGCTTAGAGTTGATAGTGAAGGAACAAAAGAGAAAGATATAGATTTGATAGCTGTAATTAGTAACTTGTAGAATATAAGTGGAATAAACGGTGAAAATTATTACGTGCCATTGACTAGGATGTTTACATTTTTGTCATTTGCAGTTGAGGTGAATTTTTAACATTTTTAAAGATGTTTTATTTGTCTTTCAACAGATGTTTCCTGAAATAGAAATTGGTATATGTTTGTGTTTCTCTATGATTATTAAGTATGACTGATTGTTACAATTGTATGCGCACAAGTACTCTGAGAAACAAGCCTTTTTGTATCATCCAAGTGATGATTCGTGGTTTGTGAATAAATCCTCTTGCCTGTACCTAGAAACTGAAGGTTTAGGGTCGCGACTTATTTTTATTTTTCAATATGTGGTAGAATGTACTCCACACAGAACGAGAGAAAATGTTAAAGGCAATACTGCTACATCTTTATGTTGTTTTTTTTAATTTATGGGCATGGATGAAGTGTGTAAATATTTCTGTCTTTTCTCACAGGCACATTTGTTGGGAATTTTCGACAATGTGAAGAGTGTGCAGTTTCATGAAAAGCAGTACGACCTCATTCTTGCTTGCGTCTCACGTGAAGGAGAGAAAATCAATGTAAACAAATGATTTACCGAATGAATATGTTTGATATAATATGAACCTGGCTCTAAGTATACCCTCACCTTTGTTCTGCCTACCAGCCTACCATTCACCTATTTGTACCCACATATTTGCCTTTCTACCTGTGCATTTGTACGTCTACATAATATGCACTTGCTATCCATTCACTCATTTGTTTACTCAAGTGATCACATGTCTATTTGTCTATTATTCACCCATACAATCACCTTTCTGACAATGCACTTTTATATGGCTAAACATGTGCTTGTCTGCATAAACATTCACTCACCTGCCTATCAAATTGATCATCTTTCCACCCATTCACCTTCTTACGAGATCAGTCACCTGTGCACTTACATACAATCCAGTCTAAATATCAATTCACCCATTCATTCACCTTTCTATCAGTTCAACATACACTTGTCTGTTCATTCACTCGCCTGCCTACCACATCAATGACTTGTCGATTACCTGTCCATCTATCCATACACCTGACCACCAGACTAATCACCTGTCTCTACACCTGTCTACCACTTTGATCACTTATCCTCCTATCCATTCACTTGCATAACAAGTTGACCTACCTTTACACTATCCACTCCCTTGTCCAACATTACGCAGCTGGCTAAGCCAGTCCGCTGTGAGGGCAATGTGGAACTGTGGCTGTTTCGTCTAATGGAAGAGCAACAACATTCCCTGCATGGCATCATCCGTGAAGCTTGGAGAGCCATCACAGCACCAGAGTTTGAACTCTATGGCTTCCTCAATTCTTTCCCAGCTCAGGTCTGAAGGGGGGCACTGATTTTTATACAGCATTATTGACAGATTTTGGCATTTTGTCTTTATGCTAGAGTGTTTTCCTAGATTTTCCAAAAGTACATAGTCAGGAAACTGACTTTCTCGTCTTATTTTTTTCCTTTTTTTCTTCTTTGTCTTTCAAGTTCCTGCTCCAGCTCCTTTTTCTTTTTTTTCTCCTATTTCTTCATTTCTTTCGTGTTTGTCCTTGATCACCTCCTATTTTTCTCTTTATCCACTCACCAGCTTTGATTTTGGACAGAACTGATTGTGACTGATGCTTTATGTTCCACAGGTCGGTCTGCTGGGTATTCAGATGCTGTGGACAAAGATGTCAGAAGATGCCCTAAAGGTGGCCCGACTGGACAAGAAGTTCATGATCAATGCTAACAACCACTTCCTGGTTCTCCTCAACATGCTTATCTCAAAGACAACTGAAGAACTGACTTCGATGGAAAGGGTCAAGTATGAGACCCTCATCACGATTCATGTCCACCAACGTGATATATTTGATGACCTGGTCAGTACTTTGACGATTTGTGATTGTTGGATTTGATCTCTGTGATAATTTGATAATGTTGGTATAGTCCATTTAGATATGATTGTGCTCTTGACCGCCCATTAATCTAAACACAAAATAAATGCTTATCCTCCTCAGTTTGGATTCTGCTGTGAATAGTGCATTATGTATTGAAGTAGGTCTCTAAAGTCTCAGCACCCTTTCACACTCACTCACATTTATAAGATTTTAATTGATCTATTCATATTCAAATGTAAAATGGAAATCCCATTATGATGGTTCTTCTCATGCTTTAAAGATAAACAGAGGTATGTGTAAACCAGGGATGGGCAAACTTTTCGGATGGGGAACCATTTCGTCAAGACCATGAACAACAAAGAGTCGGAATTTTTAAACTGAATACTCGCTATTTGATCTTACTTTTCTTTGTTTAGAAAATACAAATTATAAATTGCATCATTATAATTAAATGATTCTTTAAAAAATTCAGTGTTCTTTTTATTTATGTCTGTAAATCACAATAGATATATTAACAAAGTATGTAATCAGTTTTATGGATTTTTAATTATTTTTTTATTCGTGGAATGTTTTTGTGGGCTGCACAAAACTCTGTTGAGGGCCACATTTGGCCCGCAGGCTATAGTTTGCCCACCCCTGATTTAGACTAACAGCCACAAGCATGGGGCTGCTTTGATGAGTTCAACCGCATTGAGCTGCCTGTATTGTCAGTGGCTGCATGGCAGATTTACATTGTTCTGTCAGCCAAGAAGGACAAGAAGAAAGAATTCATCTTCACAGATGGAGACCACGTCCACCTGTAGTTCTAATAACAATATAATGTTTTTTTCAATGTTGATGGCACCCCTAACTAATGTCCGCAATATAAACCAGACTACTGTTTTGTTTAGACCAAGAGGAATGTCACATCCATCGGAAGTTTTGACTGGCTGAAACAGGCCCGTTTCTACTTCAATGAGGAGACTGATATTTGCCATGTCGACATCACGGATGTGGTGTTTATCTATCAAAATGAATATCTGGGATGCACAGACAGACTGGTGATCACCCCACTTACTGACAGGTACTTATTTTATATTGGTAGAGTTGGGGACAGATAAAGTAAGTAAAGGAGATGAAAGAGTGGAAAAGTGTCTTACTTTTTGAAAGTGATATAGAGTTTTTTTCCTGCTGTCTAATGCTATTGTTTAAAAGCAATGTATACCCCTTGTTTAATTATTTTGAAGCATTTAAACAATTCAGCTTTTGGCTGATTATTGTTGACAAGGTCTAGTTTAAAATGATTCACAGCTTAAGAAGTTATGGAAAACAATGTTCAGCTGTAGACTTACTGTTACACTCAAGGTCTGGACCTCTTATCATCAAAGTGGTTCACACCTCTAGTTAAATTATTTGAAAACAAAATTCAACTTTAGATTTATTCTTATCAAGTTGATCATCATCACTATCTTGTATAGTTTAATTTAATTTTAAACTGCAAAAGTTGTCTTGTGGAGAGACTTTACCTGTATTATGATGCTGAATGCACTGCCTTTCCATTTTATGTTTTGCTTCCCAGATGTTACATCACACTGGCCCAGGCCCTGTGGATGTCTATGGGTGGAGCTCCAGCAGGACCAGCAGGGACTGGCAAGACAGAAACCACCAAGGACATGGGACGCTGCCTGGGAAAATATGTGGTTGTCTTTAACTGCTCAGATCAGATGGATTTCAGGGGCCTGGGGCGTATTTACAAAGGTAGAACTAGAACAGGGAGGATAAGTGGACTTGTCATGGTCCTTCTCGCGCTCTTCCTCTTCCTCTTCTTATGGAAAAGGTTTAAAAAATTGTCCATGATAGAACTCTTTTTTAGCCTGTTAAATGATTGACAGTTGATAAAGATACTTGTGATAGTATGCGAGGTACTTGATGTCTCACAAGAGGGCAGATGTGAAAATGATAAGGGGAATAATGAGGTACCGGTATCAAAACAAAACTCAAACAAAAAAATCTGAAAATAACAGATATCAAAACTTTCTGTCATTCACTTATCCTCGTTCATTTTCTCTCCTCTGTTCATTCTTAGATTCTGTTCTTTTTTTTTCTGTTCTTGCCACCCTCCCCATTAACTAGGCTTAGCCCAGTCAGGCTCATGGGGCTGCTTTGATGAGTTCAACCGCATTGAGCTGCCTGTATTGTCAGTGGCTGCACAGCAGATTTACATTGTTCTGTCAGCCAAGAAGGACAAGAAGAAAGAATTCATCTTCACAGATGGAGACCACGTCTCTTTAAATCCAGAGTTTGGCATCTTCCTTACTATGGTCAGTATGTAGTAAGAATTCAGCTATATTCATTTTCTGTTTACTTATTTATGTACCTGTTGTGTGAGGATATAAATGTTAAAAACTTTGTAATATTTTGTGGATGAGTATTATATTTAGTAAATGATTTAATGCATTCTATTACTCTAATATCTTCTTTTGTGTATATAATGTAACCTTCTTAAATTCTAAGACACACTTGAGACAGATTTTACCGATAGCGCATCCCCTTTTTTTTTTACCAAAATGAAACAATAAAAATATATTTTTTGCCAAGGATTTCTGTATCTGTAAAACCACTCTGTTTATATGTGTATTTGTTATGTCTCACTAGAACCCAGGTTATGCTGGTCGTCAGGAATTGCCAGAAAATTTAAAAGTCCAGTTCAGAACAGTGTCTATGATGGTGCCAGACAGACAGGTAATTGTGATATGGATTGATTTTTGTTAAACTAACTCATTGTATCGGAATTTAGTGTGAAACTATTTGAAATAGGTAGTGAACTAACAATTTCTACATTTTGTATCAGGATATGTTATACCTTACCTGTGCATGATTAATCTATTAAATTTTCCTACTGGTATTGATGTTGTCTTGCTATCTGATGCATGTCAGATTATCATGAGAGTGAAGCTGGCCTCCTGTGGTTTCATTGACAACATTGTCCTGGCCCAGAAGTTTTATACCCTTTACAAGCTCTGTGAGGAGCAGCTTTCAAAACAGGTAGGAGCGAATTGTTGACGAGCACTTGTAGGATCCTGAGAGTTTGGCTTTTTCTTGTGGTCTTCAGTGCTTTACCATCTTCTGATATGTTTTTGGTTGTTATTGTTCTTGCAACCGTAGCATTTTGAGATTTTTGTGATTATTGAAGAAGTGGAATAGCAATTCTTTGTAGGTGTTTTGAATTGATCTTTTGAATATATCATTATATATGTATTTGATATACTTAATCTCTGAAAGTATTATGCTGTAACCATTGTTTTGCTTGTTTTGAATTAGTACTTTGGTGCTATTGCAAATTTTGATTCATTTTGAAGAACTATGACATTCTGCATGTTTTTTAATGTATATGAACGCTGAAACTAACAACTTGTTCTTCGTCCTTTGCTGAAATTTGACTTCAAGCAAAGAATTTAAGTTCCTTGTATATGGATATTATTCATCTCCTGACAGTATTACAGATTGTGAACTATGACCTGGACCCTCCCCCCACAAAGACCACTACCGCCACTAATCTATCTTGAATACACTTATCCGATGAAAACAGAATAATCATTCCTCTGTGTTGGCTTGAAAGACTGAAGATTGAAAATACCTATATCTGTAGGTGCATTATGATTTTGGCCTGCGTAACATTCTGTCGGTGCTGAGAACTCTTGGGGCAGAGAAAAGGTCACGACCCGAGGACACAGAGATGACTATTGTCATGCGTGTACTGAGGGACATGAACCTCTCAAAATTGGTAAGTTATTGTATGTGTGTGTGAACACTTGTTTTACCATATATAGTTAAGCCCTCTCTTGGTTGTGTCTTAGCTGTTTGATATCCAACTCATATTTAACTCATTTTCAAAGAGTAATGTGCCGCACCCAAATCATGACACTTGCATATCTGCCTGATGAAGCTTTATTGATTTTTATTATTTAGTTGTCAATTTAAAAGCTGACTCATGTGACCTTATTGCTTGAGTTCAAAGAACTATAATAAATGAAGATTGAACAGTTTAGTAGGCCTACCTGCTTGTATTCTGCTTGACTACTGTATTTCTCTCTCAGGTGGATGAGGATGAGCCCCTGTTTCTCAGCCTAATTTCCGACTTGTTTCCAGGAATCAGTCTGGACAGTGCCACCTATGCTGACTTACAGGTAGCTCCTATATTTGAAAGAAGAATGAGTTACTAGTGGCTGTCTAAAAAACGTGTTTTAGGAGGCAGAATAGCTCAGTCAGTAAAGCTTTCTCTTTCTGAGCACATGGGTCTGCGTTCGACTCCCGTAAGTGACATGATTTTTTTCTGTGAACTTGTCATCTTTATTCACCCCAGGCTCCAACTGGGTAGTGTGGAGATGAGCTATAAAATCGGAGATCCTGTGTGTATGCTACGCACGTTAAAGATCCTGTGACTGTCTAAAATTGTTCAAGAGTAGGCATGTGCTGCTGTCTGGGCAAAATTTCTAAATTTCAAAATTCTACCTATGAATGTCTCACTCTCTGTAGGACTTCAGGTCACACTGGTTCCAAATGTATTGATCTTTGTCTTTCCTTTGGAATTAAACTAGTATGATCGAGAGAGGAACAGAGCCTCTGGGCAAAGTGTTGTTTCAAAGAGGCTGCCCAGGGAAAGCAACGCTTTGCTGCTTTTATCGTCTGTGAAAGACAAAAAGAGCCATACATAATGACACGAAGTATTTAATTTAGTTGAAACCATTGAAGCAAGCTTGAGTCTAGTGCAAGGTAACTTGAAAAATGTGAACAAACAGTAGCAATAAATTTTGCTTGTGCATTCCCAGTCAAAAGAGTTTTTATGTCAAATTTAAAATTGAGAATTTAAGCCTTTTGAACTTTATGTGATGATGAAAAGAGGAAACAAAAAAGAATTGCAATGTCGACTTCATATGCTAGTGAAACCAACTTTGACATAAACATACATACGTACATAACTGAAACAAATGGAATGTTTGACCTTGCAGAGAAGGATGAAATTGGAGGTTATTTCCTCATGACCTTGAAAGGTTGATTCTTGCTTACTTCATGTCTGGCCTAAATGTTTTCTCCAGGGATTCATGAACAAACGAATCCAAGAAGCTGGACTCATTAACTATGACCAGTGGAATCTCAAAATTATACAGGTAGGAAGCACAGTTCAGGTATCAAATGAACTGTGAATGTGTAAAAAAGTGGATAAAGGCTGATTGGAAGCTGAAAAATACAAAGGGGCAAATACAAATAAAAGGAGGTATCCCAAAGAATAGAAAAACAAACCAATGCTTGACATTTCTGTCTTCAGGGGTTGGAACAACAGACAAGCACTACCCAAGCAGCATCAAAATCACATTACCTTACAATCCAGTTTTAAGGACGTTTTCTCATTGATAGGTCCTATTTACCACTTTGTATGAATATGTGTGTGTGTCTATATGCATATGCATGTGCAGATGAAAAGAGCTTGAGGACATGAGATTAAATTTATTTCTTGTTAATGGGTTCCATCTTTGCTTCAGATAGTACACAAGAAGCCTGACATAATATTTAGTTTTAATTGTTGGAATAGTTAAAGGTATTTTTTATAGTGAAATATCAATACTAGCTTTCTTCTTGAATCAAGCTCCAGGGAGCAAAACCATAACTTGACTGCATCTCTTAATCTTGACTGCGATACAATTAGACTCAAGGCCTACTCTAGTATGTGTATATTTTTACTTGTAATAACTTCCATCTGCCTCTTTTTATCTATTCTCCTTTTCTTTTTCCTTTCTCACACATACGTCCACATTTTCTTTGCCAAAGAAATTACAATTTTCCTTCATTTGTAATCTCCCACATCCACTCTCCAACCCCAACTCCTTGTTTAAAAAAAGCTGTTTGAGACACAACGAGTTCGCCACGGCATTATGACCCTGGGGCCCAGTGGCACAGGCAAAACTTGCTGTATCCGTGTGCTAATGAGCGCACTCAAAGACATGGGTAAGCCGCATCGAGAGATGCGCATGAACCCTAAAGCTATCACAGCGCCACAGATGTTTGGTCGGCTGGATGCCGCCACTAACGACTGGACTGACGGAATCTTTTCTACTCTCTGGCGTCGAACACTAAAGGTCAAAAAAGGTTTGTGAGAAGGGAGATAGTGTTCTTCTGAAGAGGGAATGTAAAGAAATGAAAATGTAATACATTTTCTTTTGTGAAAAGGTTTCTGTGGCTGAATTGATGTGTGATAGTTTATGTGAAACAGTATTTTATTCCCATACTGCTGGATTTTTTCATAAAAGATTTTAGTATTTTAAATTATAAACTTATGAGTTAAATTCTTCTGTTTCATTATGTGAAGAAAAAAAGCAAATATTTCACAGACAATTATGTTGTGATGTAGCAAAGTCATAATCTGTTCACGTAAGAAGTTGTTAATTCTCAGAGTTTTGTGAATAAGCTAACAAGTTTCATGGGGAGAACTTGCAAAATTGAAGAACAAGTATGTATAAGATCAAAATGGTTTTAACTGAGTCAGACATGACAAACCATTTGAATGTCTCAATTTTTGAGTTCCTTCAAAAGGATGTCTCAGCAAAGAAACATTTATTTGGTTCATTGGGGCCTTCTTGAAGTCTTGGATTATGTGGATTTTGTTTTGTTTATATTCTGTGGATATGACACAATGAAAAACAACTCTTTCATTTAAGATTTAATGAATTAAGTCAAATAATGGGAATTTACTTTCAGTTGATTCTGAATTTTGGTCCAAAGTACTGAATATTTGCACCCTGTATCATGATTTTGTTATTCAATAGTTAGCAGATAAGGCCATGTTTGATAAACCAGTTTTTACACTAGAAAGTAAAAATTTGAGAATATCACTGACTTGTATTTTTAATTTTTATGTTTGTTTATTGAAATGCAACTTTGACTTCTCCTAGACTGAATATTCCCAAATTAGAGTGCGTTGGCACATGAGATGGTACTTTAGGGGCTCCTGAAAATGTGACTTTGCTTTTATAATGAAAGCAAAATTTAGTCCAATTTAATTTTATTATTTCCAGTACTGGGAAAAATAGTTGGGAATTACTAGATCTAGGAGGAAAGATATGAGTCATGAATTTGTAGAATGTTAGTGGAATGAATGCACTTTGTCCACATGTACCTCCTACGAGTATATCTTGTTTCATCTTATCTTATCTCATTTCATCTCATCTTATCTGTTGATCCCCTTGATCCTTACATGACAGGTGAGTATGTCTGGCTCATCCTGGATGGGCCAGTGGATGCCGTGTGGATTGAGAACCTGAACTCGGTGCTAGATGACAACAAGACCTTGACTCTGGCCAATGGTGACCGCATTCCCATGGCCCCCACCTGCAAAATTCTGTTTGAGGTGCACAATATTGACAATGCTTCACCTGCCACGGTGTCCAGGAATGGAATGATCTTCATATCTGCATCTGTTCTTCCCTGGACGCCTATACTGCAAGTGAGTCTAGCCAAAGATGTTCAGTTCATCAGTATATTTCAGTTGTGGAATAAAAGTAGACACAGATATTCACATTAGTCAAGGTCAGTTTAGGGCGATGTTTCAACTGTTTATAGGACTTTAGCTTATTTCAAACAGTGAATAGTGAATGTAATATGTTTCCATGATTGTATTTGTTACTTAAAATATGTGGTAAGACCCTGGGGTCTAATAAAACCATGTAGTGAATCAGATGGCGCTGGTAGAAAACATACTGCGGGAGCATGGGAATGATTTTGAAGCATACATGTTTTATTTTCAGTCCCAATAGAAACATAGGCATCTTTTACTTTTGATCAGCATGTTATGATGAAAGTTGTCCTGATATTATTTTTACTGTTCATTTGTTCCTTATCTTCATTTATCTTACTATGCATTAACCATTTCAGACTAAGCAAACTTCCAGCAAATTAAAAAAGGCTTATTCATTATTTGTACTTTAGGTGGACACTATACTTTTGGAAGCCGGCACAAAATAAAAGAAAATTCAACCCCGTATGTGAACAAGGTCAATAATTTATCACTGGAATTGAATGAAATAAAAATAACTAGTTGGGTACCCGGCTTCGCACGGGATGTCATTCTGTGTTACAAAATTAAGAGTATTGTGTTGTAGGTTCACTGGAAACAAAGAG
>JBDFRD010597372.1:0-16494 GCA_039654405.1 Bullina lineata | reverse complement strand
CACACAAAACTGATTTTGCTGATCCTTTATTGACATTGAATCACATTTCAAGCAAAAAAACATGACAGTCTATTTCAAACATCGAATAACACATTGATCAAAGTTTGAGTTGTCTTTGTGACACTTTTTGTGAAACCTGCCTTATGCACATGCAAAAAAGAATTTAATTAAGAATTTAGAAAAAATTACCACAGATTTTAGTTAAGTTTATAGGATTTTATTCACGTTTTGGCAAATGCTCATTACAGGAAGTCGACATAGTGGCCCCGGGGCCTTTAGGGGTTAACTTCGTCATAATAGTTTCCTTGAAATATCCACAGTCGATAGAAAAAAAGAAGAGACTTTGAAATGAGATAATACAAATCTGCAACAGATGTAATGGGCTGATAGTTGTGACGAACAGTCGGTTTTCTGGTCCTGGATACTTGCAGGTCTTCTATATATGGGCGACCCAGGGGGTGCTTCCTTGGTTAATTTTTAGTCTAGACTACTCAAGAATGGCACTGTGTCAGGTCTGTCTCGATCCAACGATTAGCTGTTAGCAATTGTGGAATTAATACTGTTACAACTAGTGAGGAAGATCAAAGAACACGAGTTTACAAGTTAAATTTCGCGTAATTATAATTTATGTTAATTCTGACAGCAGTGTCTTATTTACATTTGGGTTGAAGGCTTTTATCCATGTTAATGTCACAGACTGCATTTCATACCCTTCATGGAAGATTTGTAATTATATTAATAATATTAACTTATATTAATTGCTGTTAAGGCAAGAAATGGTTTGGGGCTAGGATAATTAGAGATTTAATTGTGGAAGATGGAAGAACGCTGGTCCAACATGTAGTCTTTCCCTAATGAGAATACCGGGATGCGCAAGCGGCCTGTGTGTCGGCAAGCACTGTCATGCCTGGGAAGAGCCGGGGTGGGGGGACATACTGGCTTCTAACCTCGCCCTCTGTTGTAGAAAATTACTGTCTTCAAATATAGACTGTAACCTTGAGTGATGTCTATGAATAACGTTACACAGTGAAATGTCAGTATTTTGTTTCCCTACAAGAATTTTTAGCTAAGTATCGATTTATGAGGACAGCATTAGCTGCTTTCACAGGCACAACATCCTTGTGCTTCAATCATGCAGCTGAAAACTAGGTCACATGGGTGATTCCAGCTCATAAGTTTCCAATCACCACTCATGTTTCAGCAGGGATTAAAATGTAAACTATTAAAGTAGTAATGGCAGGCACAATTATTTGACTTAGCCATGTAGCCTTTCACTTTCATTTTACCTTGTTTATTGATCACACACAGTATGAGCAACTGTCAGAATAGCAACAGACTTACATTTTTTTCGGCTTACTAAAATATTGAATTGGGTTTTTTTGTTGTTCTACATTCATAGAAATCATGAAGACTACTATAATTTGACTTATTCTTTTGAGTTCAAATCCCATGAGTAATTGAACGTAATTATTTTTCTACAAAAGGTTGATCATGGCGGAATCTGAGAAAGCAAGTGGAAAGCGTGCATTTGATGAAGAGGAAGTGTCCAAAGAGGATGTGGAGCCAAAAAGGTAGTTATAATGCTCATGCTCTTGCCTCTGCCAAATTTTTGTCTTGTTCTTTAGTTTTTCTTTGCTTCTAATTGAAGAATCGTTAGGAAATATGTATATTTTGTAATTATTCTAGGAAAGTTGTAAACTTAGTGCCTAGCTTTTTTACTTTTTGTGGTAATTGCCTTAATATTGAGGAAAATAGTTGGCAGCGTACATTTTTTTTTCTGGAGAACAAAAGGTTCATCTTAAAATAAATAATGAAACTGCAGATGCTACTAGGCTCCATAGTCATTCATACGATGATGCTCACTTATAAAATCCACTTCTACAATAAGCTGAAAGATCCAATAAGCTTAAAAACCATTTAATGAAAAGCAAGTTTCAATATGAATATATGAATATTGAAATCCCAGCTCCAGGGAAATACCTCTGCTCTTTTTTTTTTTTTTTTTTTAGTTGTGTTATTATCACTTTTCATGATTCAATTCGTGCATACTATTGTAACTACACCCTCGAAAGAGGGTACCATCGGAAGGGAGTGGAGTTTTAAAGTATTATCTTAACTTCCGCATGACAGTTTTCTTGTAAATAGCTGATAGAATAGTAGAAGAGGCTTTGAAATGAAATAATACAAATCTGCAAAAGAGGTAATGGGCCGATAGTGGCGACAACAGGATTTAAATAGTTAAACAAGAGGATCTGTGATTCCATCCTACATGTCCTTACTCCTAATGTAGGACTGGATGTGCTGTTGACACATAGCTTTTAATTTTGAGGAATTAGGGTTCGATTTAGAGCTCTTTCTCAGAGGAACAGAATAAAAACTTTGTCCCTGTATTATTATCTAGCAGTCTTTTCCATTCAAAGAATGTGTTATGCTTAATCCTCATAATGGCAGTTCACAATGAGTAACTACAGTATTCAATAGCTCCATTTGGAAATTCTTTGGACAAAACTACGCAAATTTATTGGCATCTGGTTTGGATGATGCTTGAACTGTTACAGCTTAATTTTGTGAGTTTTTGCACTAAATTGAACTCTATGCTTATTATTTCATTATGTTGACATTTTTTTTTAGGCTTACAAAATTCAGATGATTTTATTAGTATTATATTTTCATCTCAATTTCACTTGTTGTCGCTAATCCTTCTCAAACATGATCTGGTCCTTGTAAGTATGTATGATTTGCTTTTTTGAGTGATACAATGGTGCTTGTATGTGATCTTACACTGGCTAAATAAATTAGAGTTAGGTTGTAATTGTTTACTTTTTTTCCCCGTGTATGGCTTTGACCTCATTTGGAATGTCACTTATAACTTGGTGTCATCGACTTTCCCTCAGGTGCATAGACTGTCAATTATGATGAAAATCATATAATTATAAGTTTTATACCATATAAATGTGCCATGAATAATTTCATGAATGCACCAAATATTTCATACATTTCCTTTGTTTTAGTGCCATAGAACAGTATATAAATTTATTACTACTAGCGCAACTGTGAGGGATAAGACTGTTCACGATTTATAAAGTTTATGAGAGACAATTCTATGGACTAAACTGTCTATTGACAAAATTAATTATTTTTATCTCTTTTTCAACATCCAGGCAAAAGTTAGAAGACACGCCAGGGTCAGAAGAAGAGGTCAAAAGTTCTTCAGAGGATAAGGAATCAGTACCCAAGTCTGAAGGGGATGAAAGTGCTCTAGATGAGATGTCCTTAAAACTAGAAGAAAAAGATTCTAGTCTATCTGTATCTAATGGAAAAACAGTCGAGGCAACCCCTGAGCCTGAGAACGTGGGGCCTGCTTCTGAATCTAATATTTCAATGGAAGAGCATAAAGACACTGTGAAGGAAAAGGAAACTGATGATCCCGAAAACAAGGAATGTAACCCAGCACAGAATTTAAATGAGGACAAAGAACAAAAATTGGAAGACTGTGAAGTGAAGAGTACAGCTACAGATCATGAAAAGGGTGCTGAGGATTTAGTGGAAAAATCATCACTTCAAGACGAGGTAAAATCTATTGAAGAGATGGAGGAAAGCAGCGTCCAAGATCAAAAAGATGAAAAATTAGTTGAAAAGGAGCAAGAGAATCTGTTAGTAGAAGATGCAGCTCTTGCATCTCCAGGTGGCATCAAGAAAGAAGAGGAGGAAGCTTACGAGTCATCCACTGTTAAATCTGAAGGCAGTGAAAAAGAAAACATATCTAATGTGAAAGAAGAAAAGGCACAATCACCTGATGTGATAATGCTTTCAGATGAAGAAGATGATCCTAGAAATGTAGGATTGGAGAAAGCTGTTAAGTCCCCAGAAGATAAGTTTCGCATTTTGAAGAAATTGAAAGCTTTGCAAAATCAATTGCGAAATGAAGAAGCCACTCTGGTTTTGCTGAAAAAACTCAGACAAAGCCAGCTGACACCTGTTCAAGAAGCTACGCCTCAGGTGCCACCTTCAAAGTCTTTAAATCAGCAGCAAAGTCAGCAAAGCATGAGGCAACATGGAGGACCTCCACCTCTTGTAAGAGGTGGTCAGCAAGCATCTAAAATGATGCATGGAATGAATCATAATAACCAGCTGAGAGGACAACAATCCATTGCCCAGTCTCGCTCTCACTCTCAGCAGGGCCCACCACCTCTAGTCATTGCGCCTCGCATGGGGAATGGCCAAGTTAATCAGACACACCATTCTCATAGTTCGCGGGTTAACATGCCTCAAAACATGTCGAGAGGAAATATGAGTAATCGGAACCAGCAGCAAATTCAACAACAACAGCAACAGCAGCAGCACATGGCTCAAAAGCAAGTACAACAGCAGGCGCAGCACCCTCCTCAAGAGACACAGACTCCTGCTCAGCGCCAGGCTGCTGCAAAACAAGCTCTGCGGAAACAGCTTGAGAAAACCCTGCTGCAGATTCCTCCACCCAAACCCCCACCTCCTGAGATGAACTTCATCCCATCTCTGACTTGTCCAGATTTTGTCCTTTTGCTTGGGCTGGAGGAAGTGGTCAATCACATGATTGACTTCCAGCTCATAGCTCGTGGCCAAAAGAATCCAGATGAGCGCTTTGTTTGCACCCCTTTTACTTGTGTTCAGTGTGGCTCGGATTTCACTCCAGTGTGGAAACGAGAAAAGCCGGGATCGAAGAATGTCATTTGTGAGCACTGTGTCACTACCAATCAGAAGAAAGCTTTAAAACAGGAGCACACCAATCGCCTTAAATCTGCTTTTGTGAAGGCCCTTCAACAGGAGCAGGAAATTGAAAGGATGCAGGCCACCACCACTCCAAGTCCTTCTCCTCAGCCATCATCAAGCACTACTCCACAGCCACAACCCCATTCAATGGGGTCCTCATCGCCTATGATCTCTGCTGCAGCAGCAAATGCAGCTGCTGCTGCTGCTGTGGCAGGTTTCAGACCAAGTGCAGAACAACTGCGTCAGCATCACACGTTCCTACAACAGGCCCAACAAGCACAGCTGAGAGCAGGTCAGCCTCTAGGTCTTCAAGCCTTCTCTCACAGAACTCCATTCTATCAGCTTCCGTTTGCAAAGCAACAGGATCTACAACGACAGTATCTAATTGATATGATCCCAAGGGGCAGTATGCCGTGGAAACAGTAATGTAACAGAAACGCAAAATGCGTTGCATTTTTAAAAAATGGTGTATTGGTCAGCTGCAGTTTCTAATCAAATAGATATTTGACTTCTCTGTCAGAGTGGTGCTGTTCTCTAGGTTGAGTCATGATCATGGCTTAATTGATTAGAATACATAGCTTGGACAGCTGCAACCATTCATGATTTAATAAATCAGCACCTCAGAGAGAGCTTTTCTAGATGATACATTCATGTGTAGCAACTGTTGTTTTTGATGTAGCAAAGGATGTGAGAGATGCTCATTAAAAAATTATATTCTGTATAGCACTAATCTAAAAGACAAGTTGGAAACGAAAAGTCAATTCCATTGGCACTATCACAAAGGGACAGATAGATTTTTGTGCTTTGTATTTTTGATATTGCATCAATACCAATAGTTTGCTCTCAAGAATTTTAGGAAAGCATAGAAGAAGTACTTTTTAGTTTTATGATTGGATTTACAATTCCCCTATATAATACAGAAGCAGAAAAAGTATGTTGAAGTGATCGAAGAACTTTGGGGTTGACTCTCCAACTAGGATTACTTTGCATTGATATTCACATGATTTCATTCTCTACGATTATGCCAGCGAGAAGGGTACGATTTTAGACATGAAGTTTGGAAGAAATGACTTTCAAAAGAAATTGTTCATTAAAAGAGTAAAAATTGCTGAATAATAATAAAGTTATGGAAACAAATAAAGTGCACCACATTCATCCTTTATAAAAATGTATGTGCCACTCTTGGATTTCTTGTAAAAGTAGATGTATGGTATGGGTTGGAACTTACATTGTTCACAACTTCCATCTATATCATAACTGCAGTATATAGAATCTATTAGTTGTGCACATACAAAAACTTCCATCATTTAGACATCACATTGAACTAGATATCTAGATGGCCTTTTTCAAAATGTGTACAATATTGTAAAAAGTGAAATTTCATACAGTCAAACCTGCCTAGACGGAATCTCTCCCTCCCCCCCCCCCTGTGATTAATATATTTGATCTACATGAGACAGAAACCTGTACAACACGAAAAATGGAGGAAAGCAAAATGCTCTCCCAACTGAGCAAATCACCCATGCAAGACGGACTTGACTAGCCCCAGGCTCCTTTGAAACATTTATCCGACTGCAGAAGAAAATCGTAGGAGAACGACCGCAATCCCTTTATGCCCCTCGCTGACAGACCTTTGGAGCCATAAAATTATGCAATTGCGCTTGGCTGCGGGCACCTTGGTACCAAAGCACGCAACTTTAGATTGACTAATCACGAGTGTCGATACCATGTGATGTAAAACCAGCAAAAATGAGCCTTTGATTTTTACTGACAGTAAAACAGGTCCATGGTCCTGTCGCTGTTGGCTTGTTTTGCATCCAAAGAACCAATCCCTGACTTCTTTGGGTTATTTAATGTCAGTTTTCCAGTCCTGGGTGCTCGCAAGTCGCCAACGGAGAACCAATTAGCATTTGCTCCAGGCTGTTTAAGACCATGGCAGCCCTGCCCACCCCCTTCCCCAATACAAGTCCCTTAGCAATGACCCTGCCTAAGATTTAAACCTGCACAAGGCAGAAACTTTTTTCCCTTCTCTTCTGTTTCGGTCATGGGCAGGTTCGACTGTATTTCAAAATATTTTATATTTGTGTAAAAATAACAACCATTATGTTTTTAACATTTTCAAACATTTTCATAGCTTGTGTTGCCTATTTTGATTTATTGCTGGTGTGTTGGGTCTACTGCATGTTTTGTATGGTTAAAAATTCCTTGTTGTGTATTACTTGTTTTGTTTTTTTTTAAATATGATATGAAATGGTGGTGTGTGTTTATAACTAGCTTTGTTGTTTTGCTTCACAAAAGATATGCTTATAATTTTTTTAAGCTTGATATTTTTTTTAAACATACCTTCCTGTTTATATTGGAGATGCATAGGACTGGTGTAAGTTTAGAGCATTAACATATTTCCAGTGCATGCTGTTTCGTACTGGCAGTAAAAAGGAACTTCAATAATTAGGATGTTACATTTGCTCAGTGATGACCATTTCAGAAGGCAGCAGGCCAAGAAGTAAAGAATATAATTTTTTTGGATAAAATATAAAGAACAAAGTTGTTTTAGAAAATACTTTCAAATTCCTGGAGAATACAAAAACTTAGTTTTAATTTTTGAGGAGCAATAATTATAATTGTAGGTAAGGGTGATATTTTAATTCAGTTAATTACAGAAGAACATCTTGCTTCATGAATTTAGTTGAGCAGGGTGCTTTTGGGTTATTTTTTTAAATAGTTGAGGGAGCAGGTATAAAGAATAGTAAAACAGTACATGATCAATTTGAGTAATTTTTTCCCTGTTTTGTGACTGCGGTAAACTTTTTTTTATCATGGTGCACGCCACAGTTTCATGCTTGAAACAAAAGCATTTGTGCTTAGATATTTTGTTTTTATTGCACATGAATAATCTGAATTAAAGCTTTGCATGCCTTTTTTTTAGGTTATCAATTCACCTTTTTAAAAATATTTTACTATTATGATTGTATGGTATCTTCTTCTCACGTTTTCTATTTTCTGTCCTGGGTGAGTGCATATTTTGATTTTGAACTGAGTGACCAGATTTCAACCCACAGGTCTCTTATTGGTCTTTTGGCAGGAGTTGTTTTATTTGGAATGTCAGTGGTCAGATGATTGTAAATACATTGACTGGAGAATTGAATATATTTTCAGAACTCTCTAATCCTCTCTCTCCCCACCCTTTTCCCAATTTGCAAGAGAGTCTGACTGTTTGCTATCTCTCTGTATCTCTCCGTATTCTCTTGTCCTTTCTTTCTACCTCCCGTATATGCCCCCTCTCTCCTCCCTATCTTTCCTTAACAGCATTGGTGGCTAACACAATTTCACTTTCACGTTTGGGTGACATTTTGTGAACTGACTCAATTTGTGAGCACCTCATCTAAATCCTGAACTGAACAATGTGTGAGTACTGTGAGCATCTGATCTCCAGTCGTGATCTATACCCATCATTAATATCAGATGTTAATGCTGAACTGAATAGTGTGTGGGGGGCATTACTGATTATAAAACTCCTAATCCTAAGATTTGTTTCATATTGCAAGGCATGATCTTGGCATGAGAGTGAGAGAAAGATCAAAATAAAAATGGACATGGTTCATTCATATTCAGTAATCTTTTATTAGCAATTCACTGGCTTTGTATTGTTATTTTGTCTTTGCTTTTTTCATTACTTTATGCATTTCAATTGATTCTAAAGTGTTGATAGCGTTTTCTTTGGGTAGTACACTACCTACATCATTTCAGTATTGTATAGACTAGAGGAACTTTGATAATGAAATTAAAGTTAAAGGGTGATGCTTAATTAACTTAATAATTATCTTTAGTTGTTCTCCAAAAAAATACAGGAGTTTTTCTTTGATTGGATAACACATTCTCTTAATGTGGGATGGTTATGATTTTTAATGTACTTGACAGATGTAATTTTTGTTTTTTAAGTGCTACATTTTGGGTAAGACATCTTTGACAAAATACAAGTAAGAGAAGTAATTAGGATGCAGGATTTCTTTCTAATAATGTCTCATTAAAACCATTGCTGGTGAGTCTCTGTTTAATAATGCACATATTTTTCATATTGTAGTAACATTTGTCTTTTGTGAGTAATAGGTATGGTCTTGAAATATAATGTAAAATTAGATGGGAATAAAAAGAAAAGAAGTTACCATTTATGTTGCAGTTCTTGTTCCTATGTGGCCCATTTGTTTAGAGGCATCAAAACAAACTGAGTACATGTCATGTATTACTACTATTACTGAGACTGAGCTTTTTCAGTCTGGCTTATCAAAAACAAATAGAGAGATCTAATGTAAATTATTCTGAAAAATCAGAAATGCATTTAAATAGAATAATTCATGTAGCATGTGTATCATCATGATTGACAAAAATAAACCAAAAGCACATACACACACCAATGAGGTGACTATAAGAGGGCACTTGGCACACCTAACACTACGAACATGAGGTTCTTAGAGAAACCTAATTCTATAACTTCAAAAATCCTTCACAAACAAAGTTTCTGGCAGGAGAGCATGCCTTCCAATCTATTGCTAATAATGCTAATGCAGTTATTATCAAGCCAGAAGAAATGAGTGAAACCCAAGCTCACTTAACATTAATTCACCCTCTACAGTTGCTAGTTTACTGTTCTAAAACTAAAATTTTCAATAATACAATGCAGTCCACATATCTCGACATGAACTGATAGTCCCAACAATATTGTTATGAAATCCCACTAAAAAATATCTCATATCTCGATCTCCCGTGCGCCCTGTCCGCTTATCTGGACATTCCCTGCTAAGGCTCACCGCGTTTTAATTACCCAGCTCAGCAGTCCCTCTTTTGTTCCTTCACAACCCACCGTGTGTCTGAGAACAAAGGAAACTGGTCAACCTTTCTCGATGTTTCTTCAAATCAAACTGGGCTGTCAATCAGACAAAAACTCCACACCCCTAACTGCTGTATGGGCAAATTGGGAACGTAACTTTTTGAATTGACTGGGAGGGATTAGAGCTTGGGAGTGGTCAAGGTGCTGTCTGTCAAATTAGCTCCTCCCATTGCAAGCAAAAAGGGGTCATGGGGATGTGGGTTTCTGTGTTTTCTAATAACTCGACATTAATTCCATGGTCCCACTGATGTCAAGTCAAATTATCAGGATTCCACTGTATTAATAATGTTTACTTCACATGCAATTTATATTATTTGAAAGGTTCCCAAGTCTTGGCAGTTTTATACTGTCAATGTGTGTGAACAGGATGGATTCAAAAATTGAAGTAAATGAAAGTCCTCATAATAATAATAATACATGTACATGTAGATCTACTCATATTCTAATTGTAGTTGGGAAAAAAGTTGGAAATTTTTATTTTGGCTTCATAATATACTTATATATTTTTACATTTCTATTGTGCAGTTTTTCGTTATGTTTTCAGCATCAGCTGTTGCTGTTGTGCCTAATTGTATGGTATACACGTACAAATGTAGTTGTTAAGGTCTCCCTCAGTTCCTCCAATCTGAAAGAGTTATAAAATGTAGTAAAGTCTAGACACTTCAAGGACCAGTGGATTAATACACATGTATTATCTTTGGCAACTTATAAAGCCACAACACAATCTTGGTTCATTGTTTCAAAACACTTTCATCTTTCATCCAAGACAAGACAGTCAAAGTAAAACCTTAACCGAACTTGTGAGCAGTATCCTTTATAATTGAGGGATCCAACTTTATTGAAAAATTTGTGAGGAAAATGACTTATGGGGAGTGTGCACACTGCTGTATTTCAAACTAAATAGAATACCGGTACTGAGTGTGAGGTGGAAACTAGCTAAGCTAGAACAAAGAAGCTGAAAGATTATACATAATATACAAAGTATGTCATGTAGATTAAACTAAATCACTTGGTTTAAAACGAAATTACTGGAACTGGAATGAACACTCACTCCTGATGAAAGGAATCAATACAAGATAAAACAGCAAATGCATAGTAATACATGTAGTAGAAAATAGCCTAGCTTAGTGGATCCAAATACAATGTATAGGCCTGTATATGATACACATGGAATGCAATGTACATCTCTGAGGTCTCAAATTAAAAAAAATATGTCTTGTTTAATACATGTGACATGAATGATACAGGCTATTTAATTACATCTTAATGTTACACTGTATTCCATTAAGTGAAGACTTGAAGTTGAAGTGTTCCAAAAACTTAAATTCTCAACTGGCACATTGAATGAGTCAACAAAATTGACTAACCCACTTTAGTTGGCCACAACAAGACATAACCAATTACATTACATACATCATGTAGCCTACATGTATTAAAATGTACTATAAGACATGGCTTTGAAATAAATTAGAAGCAGAATTTCCTATTTTCAATGGTCACAATTGGCTATTTCACTTTCATTCTGCCATTTCAGTGATCTTCCAATGTTCATATTACATGTATATATGTAATAGTCCATGTGTACCGTACTTATACATGTGTATTTCTTTCTATCCCTTTTTTCTATATTTTTAAAACCGATCCAGCAACCCATATAATTTCTTATTTCTTCTGTAGCCTTTAGATTGCACACACTCGATATATGGCACATTCTTCATGCCCTAGCATAGACACTACGTTTGACACTGAATGCAAAATATACATGTACAATGTATATAAAGGCTGCAGGGAAGCTGAACAATGCAAATGGAAATCACAAGGAAAATGGTTTGACATTGGTGGTCACTAAGGTAGGGCTTACAATATGAAACATTACCTCAACCTACCTTCATGGGGCTCTTATCCTTAACCTGCAAATTGCCTGTCAAATGCCCTACTGATTGTGCTAATGAGAAACTGTTTATAGATTACAAGATTTCTTTAACTTTTACCAATAATTTCTTTGCCAGTGTTGAGGAGAGTTCAATTTTAGAGCTACACTATAAGGAAGCTTGAAAAGTTTTTACCAAGCAAACAGAAGAGAAAGGACATTATTTAACATCAGAAACAGCAATTAAAATTAAATGCCTTTGTT
The DNA here is from genome assembly GCA_039654405.1 of Bullina lineata. Lineage (NCBI taxonomy): Eukaryota > Metazoa > Mollusca > Gastropoda > Bullinidae > Bullina > Bullina lineata. The sequence goes on along the minus strand of JBDFRD010597372.1, from coordinate 4,726 downwards.
TCTGCCACACATATGTCACAAGAGCGTACATGGAGTCGCTGATAAACATAACATGGCAGTGATATGGAATTTCTTTTTAACAGCTTTTATTTCAATAAGCATAAGATTATTTCTTTTCCCGAAATTCAGAGATTTGCTGAGTCATTATCTTATCTCAACAAGAAAAATGATAGAACATCAGGTTGACTGTAATACACATGTATCAGAAAAAGAATACATCAAAGAACTAACACAAACTGCTGCTGCTAATGTTGGTATCATTATCGCATAGTGACAAATCAGCCTGGCTCAGTGAAATCCCACTACTTAAAGGTTGGGTGTTCTTTAAAACGGTTCTAACTTTGCCATTATAAACGCAATCTTTCTCATGTTTGTATTGCAAATACATGTACTTGAAAATATTTTTGACAGATTGTGTAGGCCTACATGGATACCATTATTAACATGAAGACACAAACATTTTTTTCTTTGAAAATTTGCATAATTTGGCTGATTTTTTAGTATGCGATAACAGCAGTGAAATACCAAGAGAATGCCATCTATTTAATTCTTGTTGCTGAGTAAAAGTATAAATAACAAATTGAATCCTTTAAACCTTATATTTTTGTGCAAAAAGCGAGAAATATGTTCCACAAAAGCACTGCATACACCACCAAAGAACACAAGCCAGAACCATGAAATAATGCTTCATGTACAATTTATTGCCAAGAGCATCCATGTCACAAAAGCAAGAGGTTACACTTGCCGCGGTGTATTGTATTACAATGTATTTCTGAGCAGTAAATCATATAATTTCTAAAAAAACTAATTTGTCTTCAAGCACCAAATGAACTTTGAAAATTATTTACATGTAGTTTTCAAAAGCTCAGTGGCATGTTAGTTTTCAATTCACATTAATGTATTAATGTATATACTCAAATACAGGCACATCATATTTTTAATTTATAAGATCACCATGAATAATGCCACAGATTGGAGTCCTTATATTGTAACTTCATTTTATTCCATAAAATTAAAATGCCTTTCTCAACATCTTTGTTATTAAAGGAAGGAAATTTTCATATATAAATCATGGCTCAGATTAAATGACATAAAAGACATGACAGCATCATAAAACACCCTTTCGGGCTGCACTGCAAGATGAAAGAATAACAATGACCAATGACACATATTTGTGCTTCATAATACATATGTACAAACCTGATCAGTCATCTACAGCATGGCAATAACATAGATTTGTGCTTCACAATCCACAAAGCTAACCAGATAATTCAATGACAGAAAGTGAGGAAATGAGGTAGGCCATCAATACAAATCTTCGAGTTCAGTTGGCTTACTCTCTTTTCACAACTACCGGTACATATGTTTAGTTTCTGCTACTGCTGAATCAAATGCTTTGGAAATATAGATCAAGGAACAATGTCCATCAAGATAGAAATTGCGGCACTAGGAACGCATTGAAACTGGTCATCAACAAATATTTCTGAAGATTCAGTATTCTTTTCAGGTAAAAATAAAGATTCTTTTTTTTTCACAGTGCAAATTAAAGGGCCACTCACAAATTTATATTCAGAATGATGATACATGTCTACATTTTGTATTCTGTTCCTATTCAGAACATAAATGGTTGTATTTTTTTTTTTTTACAGAAAAAAGCAATAATTACATGTTATACATGTACCTATAAGTTGCATTTTCCCAACTCTACCCACAGAAAAGGTATCAGGCCCGTCACAATGATTTTTGTTGACTTCATACAATAATCCTTTTACACCCCATAGAGACCTCTGTAATTAGTGTAATGTGAACATTTTTTATCTTTGATACATATTATAAGCTGCCGATGAGCAAGTCTAAAACTAGCACACACTCATTCAGATACATGAGCTGGCACTCCTATAAAATGTGTGTTTTAAAATGTTCCTAGGCTTTCAGGAATACTGTGTTAAACGTTCCCAAACTTAACCATCTTGATCCTATCTTCTAAGACTAAGATGGAGAAACTGCATTACATGCCTCTCATGCTTTCTCATCAGTTCCCTTTCTGAACAATACAGTGGAGTCCGCTTTAAAGTGAACTTTTTGGGACCAGAAGAAAGTGTTCACTTTATCCGAGGTTCAGTTTAACCATTTTGGCCAAAATCATGTGATAGGCTAGCCTAGTCTTGTCTAGTTATGCCTCTCACTTCTCTGATGTGGGGATGGAGAGGTCACAGTGCTATAATGGATGGCGTGAATGTGCTGGCAGGGTTGGTTTGTTACGCACAGTGGTGGGTCTAGGGTGGAGTGGGGGGACAACACAGCGGGTGAGCCTAGTCTAGGCTAGAGCTCTTTCTTCTGATCGCCAACGCCGAGCTGGGATTCTCTGCCGATGCTCGAGGCAAAAAATTTTATTTTCACAGCATGGCGACAGTGATACGGTCGATTCGTTCTTCGCTTTCACTCGTTTTGGGCGTTCACTTTATCCGATTTCCCCATGAAACCGGTTCATTTTATCCACTATTTTTTTACTTAAACAAACAGCGTTTCAATCGGGACCACAGAATGTCGTTCACTTTAACCGATTGTTCAAATAAAGCGTGTTCACTTTAGGCGGACTCCACTGTATAAATTAATGTACCGGTGCCATAAGTCTCATAAAATGCAGGGATCCGTTCAAAGGCCAGACACACTATTTTGTCTTAAATGACAATCTCGGGGTGTATTTCTACATTATGGAATAGTTTTATTGGGGAAAAAATTATATTGCCAAGTCAAAGCTCAGTACGGGGAAGGTTTCCTTTCAGATCAGACAATGTGTTCAGGGTGTTGACTGTTCATGCCCAAAACATAGCCCAAACTGCCTGTTCGGAGCAACCTCTGGCATGCGTCTTGATTGATTTTGCCAGTTTCCTGTTTCATGCTGCATTTCAGCTTTTCAATCCTTAAACCCTTTCACTGCCAGTTATCTGTGGCCGAAATCTATCAAATAATCGTTCTGGGTTTTGTTGTTGTTGTCTGTTTGTTTTTTTAAATAGTGAGAAGAACTTGATTTAAAGAAGTTCTTCGAGAGTTCTTGTTCTTCAATGTGTGGAACAGAGGTATCAATTCATATTAAAAGACTGAAATGAAGATCCAGTGAAATGACAACCTTATTATTCTTGTCAATAAGCAACCATCCCTTTTCTTCGATCGGCGAATTTGGCTGTGAAAGGGTTACGGCTTCGTCCTTCAAGAGTCTTCAGGGGAAATAGTATAAGGTGTTCAAGTCAGGCCAATGAAGCGCCATTCAACAGGAAGCTTTTGACTCATAATCTGGTCCATAAACCTTTCGTGAAGCCGTGCAGGTGTCACTCTAGACGTACAGGGCGTCACCCTGTCTTGCAGAAAATATCTCTCACGTTGCATGGTTCTTAACTTCTCCAGAACTTCTTTAGTAAGAAGGGGTATCCACTTGACTTGCCGTTATTACTTTGGAAACGGGAGGGCCTTGATCTATCATTCCCAGGTAGCTAAATACAACTTGTGCAGGACAGCGCTGTGAATGTTTGGATGCTGGGGACCCCACCGATCTTCTTGTCAGGTTTTGCATTGGTCCCAGTGGATGTGGTGATATGACGCGAATTGCGTCCCAAATTAATCTAAATTGGGGATTTGTAATCTACTGCATTGCGCTTTAAGCCGTTACTCCATCTATACGCTGTCAGACGCCGCTTCACACGAGGCACCAGATAAAAAATGTTATCCAACCTTGAGAAATTCAGTATACAGGGAGGAGGAGGAGGACATGATCTATGAGAACGTCAGAGGAAGGAGGAGGGAGAGTTGGAGAAGGAGGAGGACATGACAAAGTCGAGGGGAGGAGGAGGAGGACATGATCTATGAGAACGTCGAAGGAAGGAGGAGAGAGAGTTGGAGAAGGACGAAGACATGAGAAAGTCGAGGTTGCAGAGGGAGGAGGAGGAGCGAGAGTTGGAGAAGGAGGGGAAGTTGGAGAAGGAGGGAGAGTTGGAGAAGGAGGAGAACACGAGAAAGTCGATGTGAGGAGGAGGAGGAGGAGGGCGAGTTGGACGAGGAGGATGACATAAACCATTCCAAAGGAAGAGGAGGAAGAGGAGATAGAAGAAAGACAAACAAACAAAACCCCTCCCCCTCTTTTCCTTTCTTTTTTTAAACATCACTCCCTCTCCCTCCCATCCAGGGGCACGTGTGGCTCCCAGCTCTCGGAAATGCACTCTCGCCTTTGCTTCATCCTGAGGAGGGCCTTCCCTGAGTACTACCCGGTCAAGAGGGCGGCGGCTACCGGGTTCGACAGCACAGCCGGCGTCCCGGCCAAGAAGGCGAAGGACACAGTGTTGGAGCACATCTACAACCTGCCGCTCTCCGTGATGGCCGCTAGGAGGAGGGGAGAGGACTCACAGGAGGGAGAGCAGTTAGACTGGGGTGAGGCCCGGTTGGTTCTGGGAGGAGGAGGAGGCGGAGGAGGAGGAGGAGGAGGCGGTGGAGGAGGAGGAGGAGGGAGAGCAGTTAGACTGGGGTGAGGCACGGTTGGTTCTGGGAGGAGGAGGAGGAGGAGGAGGCGGTGGAGGAGGAGGAGGCGGTGGAGGAGGAGGAGGCGGTGGAGGAGGAGGAGGGGCAGGAGGAGGCGGCGGTGGAGGAGGAGGCGGAGGAAGAGGAGGAGGAGGAGGTGGAGGAGGAGGAGGAGGAGGAGGAGGTGGAGGCGGAGGCGGAGCCGGCGGCGGAGGCG
>JBDFRD010597262.1:0-16496 GCA_039654405.1 Bullina lineata | reverse complement strand
CATCTGCATGAAGTTACTGTTCAAAGTTTTTGAGTTATAAAAAATAATCTGACATACTCTATATACGCCCGGGGGGGGGCAGGGATATAGGAAAATTAAAGCTTAATAGGCAGGGTTCAAAGGGTTAAGGCCTATGAGGCCCATAGAGCCGGAGCTTATCCCTGTTTCGGTAGCATGAAGCGGACAGATGATTTTTTACATCATCTCCTAGACAGGATGCTTGTCTGTCGAAGGCTTACTTCCCCGGCAGAATATGCCAGTACCCAATTCACACCTGGGTGGGGAGAGGAAAATGGTGTAAACTGTCTTTCCCAAGGACACAGCACGGTCACTTCGTAAATTCAAACCCCGGACCCTTGGATTAGGAGTCCCAACACTAACCATTCGGCCACCGCGCTACACATCGTGTGTACAATAGGCTTTGATTACCGGTACCTCTGTCAACCTTTATGTTTGGGCATTTTCAAGTCTTCAGTAACTGTTTATCAGGAAATAGCGGGCTTGGTCTTCTGACACGGCACAGTTTGTGTAAAGAATCTTTTATAGGACTCTGGGGGATTTTGAAGTTGAAACTAAATAGTTCAGTCCAATATGACTAAGTTTCTGTGCAAATGTGTAAGCCTGTATAGAGCATAAAAAATGTTTATTTATAAGTAGTCTTGGACGTTTGTCTTATAATGGTGTGCTCTGTACGAAAGCGTTCATCTTTTCTGACATTACTGATTACAGGCAGCAGAACATTACAAGGCAAGACTTAAAGGCAGTTTGGCCTTGATGGGAGAGAAAAGATCTAAGCTAGCGACCAGTCGAGATGAAATTGAACAAAAACTGACCAACTGTAAGGAGCAGAAAGATGCCCTTCAGCAAGACATTTTACGACAAGCAGATGTTCTAGTCAAGGGAATCAGACAGGTTAGAAGCATTCCAACCTTTGCATATGTTCCTAGAACTTGGTCAGAATTTGTACCATTTTTCAGATTTGTTTTTCGTTTGTCTTGTTCAGTTTCATAATTTTACATTTTTTTATTTAGGTAAAGTTTGTTAATCTGCATTGTGTTCAGTGTTGTTATAATTTTTATTTGTTTATATTTTTTTGTAGCGTATAAATTATACCTTTTTTTTTATTACTCCTCTGAGGGTTTTTTTTTATACCTTGGTTTTGTAATTAAAGTTTTCTAATAAGTCTTATTTTATTGCTACACAGAACTTTTGATGGAGAAAAAAAATTGATAATAGTATTTTGAAACAGTGCCACTCTCAACTTTTATGCCCATTTTCTTCAAACAAATGGAAATCCATGCAAATTTCCCAAATCGTTGAAACTTTGATTTCCATAGGCTGTATGGGGTGTGCTCTCCAATTTGGCTTCCTTCACCGACGCAGCAACAAAGAGATTGAACAAGGAGATTGATGACGTCTCTGACTTGGTGGGCAAGTTTGATCATTGCATTCACTTCATGGAGGAGATTCTCAGTGAGGGTTCCAGCATGTCACTTCTCTACTCCAAGGGCAGTGTGGAAGCCAAGTGTCGCAAGGTGTATCACACTCAGGTGGGTGTGGGGAGGACCCAGGTGTTACTGTTTTATGCATATCATGGGTTTTATTACCAGGTGGGTTCCAATTTAAATCCATGTCATACTCAGTTCAACAACTTGCATGAAAGTAAAGTTACTTCAAGTCTTGTAGGTTCACTTCCCCAGCACAAATTGCCAGTACTCAATTCACACCAGGATGGGGAAAGAAAAATTGTATATAGTTCAACTTCTGGGTTACAATATGGTTACCAACAGGATTTGAGCCTAGACCATTGGATTGGAAGTCAAACACTCTAACCTCTGCTCCTTTACTTTCAAAAGGAGAGCCCCCCCCCCCCAATTAGAAAATATGGGGGGAGGGGGGAGGACAATTTTCTGTTTTTGGTCATGTGTCTCCACCATAATGACAGTTCCTGGACACTGCCCCCTTGTTTGAACAGCATTTATGCTAAGTGTTTGCCTTCCCCAGATGGACCCCCAGTCTCTGAAAGGGACACTACTCATCCAATATCGCCACGAGGTGAATTGGCTATTGGGAAACCTCAACAAAATTGGAGCAATCTTTGTGAATGGCGTCCGCTACCCGCCTGACAAGAATGGAGGCCAGAGTTCCCGCCACAATTCTGTAAACTCTAGCAGTGGCATGTATCAAGAGCCAAGGGGAGGGAGTGTCACAGCCACAAGTCCACATCTTCAGCACATGGCCAACCAGGTATATTTACGTTTAACTTGGGGAGCAGAAAGTTATTATTCTTTATTTGCAAGCTTGTGTTGATTTTTTTTTACTTTAAGAGTTTTTTTTACAAAAGCTATCTTTACCTGTAATACTGTGGCCTGTTTTCGGTTCTCCAGCTATTTTTGCAGCAATAATGTTTACTTAATCCTTTTGGCTCCTTGTGGATCAAAGGGCCGCAACCATAATGTTTACACTTGCAGAACATTCATCTTGACCCACATAACTTGTGAATATGGACAGAATTCTCTTGTTTTGAATGTATGACAGTTGCTGTCCAAAAGTTGGGCTGTAGCCTGGCCTGGACATTTTTGCAAGCCCGACTAGACTTTGCTGATTACCATTGTCATAAATTGTTAAGGACAACCCTCATTATACCAGTGTTTGGTGAACACTTCGTTGAGACTCTCAATAAGTCTTTATATTTTGTGTAAAACCAGTTTGTATAAAACATCTTATGAAATTAATTTTCTTTTTGTAGCCAATTCCTGGTCAGCGAGGGTCAGAGTGGAGCAAGTTTATCCAGACAGTTTCTAAACAGGGTCCTATAATCCCTCCAAACATTTCACTGGCTGTGGGTGGCAGTAGTGGTTCTCTACCACCACAGCTCACCCTCCCGTCCAACAGGCGGCCTCAAGGGGGATCTGGTATGGTCACTCAGCCCTGGCCAGGTATTTTATTTTATTGCTTATAAAGCCTTTTATTTGCTAAGATGCTCGACTGGAGTAGTTTGAAAGAAATTTGCGCTTTTTTTCCTACGCAAATATTTTGCTTTCCCATAATTTTCAATTGCACAATTTCATGAACACTATTTATCAATTCTCCTTAATATTTAAATGAATATAGTCTATGATACATTCTATTCTCATTTACATTAATACGTAGAGATTATATTATTTGAAGACGATTCAGAAGCGTTACCCGTTATTTTTTTTATATTGAGGCCAATTCTTTCCCTAGTCCTCTTAGTGTGTAATAATTGTAACCTGTAATATCCTTCCCCATGTCCCTTCTGCTTCCCCTTTCCCAGGTCCCCCTGGTTTGCCTCCTGGGTCTACATTCCCTGGTCACTTTGTGGCTGGTCAGTTGTTGACACCACAACAACAGCAACATTCAGGACAGGTAATATTTTACTGTTTGCACTGACTAGGTAGTGAAATTTGATAACTGCATTAGTTTAGTAGATTTAAAGTAGTAAATGTGTGTGTGAAGTAAATTTGACTCCGAATGGAACACTTTTCAGTTGATATGCACCTTTTAAGAAACATTTTCTGTTTCTGCTTTCTTTTGGTTTATTTTTTGATAGCCTCATAATCACAAACATTTACAATGTAATCTTATTCCTCTCTGTTGATGCATTATATCTGAAACTCGCCAGGTTTTCTGTATTATGAATGTATCTTTAATGCTGAATTGATCAGAAAGAAGGAAATAAAAACTAATCTTCATGACTCTCCACTTCCTCAGACTCGTCCATCTTTCACTCCAATGAGGCTTCACCATCGTCCTGCCGCTCAGCATCCTTCTTTCCCTAGTCAGAGTGAGCACAGTAAGTTAGCACAAAGCAGCATTGACGCTGTGTTGTTTGTCCAAGCAAAGAAAAATTGGATATGGAAATCAGAACCAGGGTTAGATAATGTTTGGATTATTGTCCTAACCAACAGGCGAAGAAATGTTGAGGTGGACTCAATTCACAGAGGGATAAAAACATTCTAAAGTCAGACATGCCAACTTTACGGGCTTGCCGTAAGAAATTATGGAGAGCTGTCAGAAAATACGGTTTGCGGGCAATTATGACCAAATTACGGCACGGATATATATGCTTTTAAATCTCATTGTGTTCTTCGTTCTCTGGCGTTATCCTTGTACACGGTAAAATTACTCTTTTGGGTCCTCATTTTATTGCGAGTTCAGTTCGTGATTACTCCAAGCCTCAAATGGGGTTGGCATGTCTGAAAGGGTATAGCAATATAATTTATCACTGGTAAACCTTTGGATTTTATTTTTTTCTGTGATAAAAAGTTGACAGTTGAGTTTCGAGTTTGCCTTTGTACTACTGCCACAGGCTTTCATCAGTATTCTTCTTACTGCATATTAATTGTACTTACTGCTTATTTTCTAAAATTTGAAACTGAGTACGTTGTGTGACCTGGATACCAATAAAGTTCTGAAGCTAGAATGCTTGGCATTTGTAGATTACTAACATATAATGCTTGGATTCTTATCTCTCGCTAATTTGTTTTATAAAATCCTTTTCTATTTCAGATGCACAGACAATGCGCAGTCCTCCACAATACCGGATGGGTGGTGAAGCAAGCGGTACATCCAGGTCAGCTCACAGCACACCTGATCCCGCACGGCCAGCTAGTGCAGGCATGTATGACAGCAATGGAAGACCAGACAGGTGAGTTAGTTCTTTGACATGCACCAAGTAGTCAACTTTTAAATAAGTCTATTTTCCTGAACTGCCTCTACCTTTGGGGTAAGCTTCTCTTTTTATTTGGTTTTCTATGCTTTTCATTCTGATTTCTTTTAAAGTTATTTTAAATCTACGACTGTTCAGTTTGTGTTGTTGCCAGAGTTTGTTTGTTTTCTCTTTGCGCCCCGGTCTTGATATTTTCTTCTGCTTGTCCGCATTTACGGATGTCCACATTTTTTTAAGAAAAATAAATCCTCTCTATTCTTTTCATTCAGTGGTGGCTCTGCTATGATGGAAGTGAAGAAGGAGAAGCGAGAGCGATCCCCAGACTGTGTGATTACTATGTCCAGTCTGAAGGCTGACCGCCAGGCCCACTTTCAGAGTGCCCATCTAGTGAGTTGACTTATCAATATAGCTTTGTTTTTGCTGAGGGTGCTTGCTGCTAATTATAGAAGTGTAATGTCAGAGATAGGGCAAGTAAAGTGTTGATCAGGACAAAAATCAGACTCTTCAAGCCTAATGAGAAATCGGTCCTGATGTATGGATGCAAAATATGGACAACTGCAAAAAGTATCCTTACGAAGATCCAAACATTTGTGAACAGTTGCCTAAGGAAGATATTCAAGATCAAGTGGGAAGACAAGATCAGGAATGAAGAAATATGGAAAAGAGCAGGGCAGGCACTCATAGAAAAAGAGCTAGGAAAACGAAGATGGAGATGGATTGGGCATACTTTACGGAAATCACCAGGTAGCTATACATGCACTGCAGTGGAACCCCCAAGAAACCTGAAAAGGGGGAAGGCCAAGGGAAACATCGAGAAGATGTGTGGAGAGAGACAAAGAAGGAGCAGGACAAACATGGTCAGAACTGGCAAGTTATCCAGGGACAGAATAAAGTGGAAATCCCTTGTGTGTGGCCTATACCCTGATAAGGATCAGGGGCATTGATGATGATGAGAGATAGACATTCTCTTGGGGGGTTTTGTGCTTGTTTTTTTTTAAAACCTACAATATAATAGATTTGTTTGTCTTTTTCTATATCCTTTTTTTATTTTGAATGGAAACAACTCTGTGATCAGTGAAGTTGCTTATTTTATAAAAAGAATGAAATGGTAATTTAAAAAAATTTAAGGAAGTTTCTTCTCAGCTGTCACTTCCAATAACATTTTTCCTATTTTTTTTTCTTCCAGAACTCAAGACCATCAGAAACTGTACTGGTTAGTATCCTATTCTTTTCTCTCTGTATACATATATCCATAGTGCTTCTACAGCATATGTTCAGGTAGCTTTATGTTTTTTAAGTTCCTTTTTTGTCGTCGCAGTTAAATACATTTTGCTATGTCTGTGCATTCCAAACCATCTTATGAATGTACTGAAAATGAAGCAATAGTGGGGTTGATTTTTCTTATCTGTCTGTCATCTTGCTTTTTCTTCTCACTGTTAATACACAGTGCATTCTTTGATTCTACTCTTTTTCATCCAAGAGTTGAGGATAGGTAAAAACAACGAAAAAAAGCTGCTTTTATCTATTTTTTCCTATCATTGTTTGACACGATGTTTTATGTCACAATGAATCATTTACTTGTTCAAACTGACATTCCGTACCTTTATCTCATAGGAGATGCAAAGGAACCTGGATGAGGTCATTCGTGCAGTTCCAATGGACCTCAGTGAGAACATGGAACAAATCAGCGGCACCAAGCACACAAGCGAGGCTGCCCCTCCTCCTCCTCCCCCTCCTCCCCCACCTGCACTCAAACCAGCTCCTCCTCCAGTCCCTCCTTCCCCTCCAGCTCTGATCAGTAGCAGTCCAGCGGAGAGTAAGTCTCTCGTAACTATTTTTATGAGCGTAATTACTGTTGTAGTATTATTATGGGGCAGTTTACTGTTTCAATGTTAATACTTTTGAAAAATGTTTTTCATGTTTCTCCATTGTAGGTTTAGAAGTAAAGCTGTTAGGGTAAAATGTTTAGATGAATTGACAAATAATTTATTTTGTTTTCCTATAGGAACAATTGTGATTAAATTTACCCATTGATTTCTATGACTTGGCTTTTGGAAATAATAGTTTTCTGTGATTTTGACTATTTCATTTTACTGAGCACCATAGCATATTTAATTTGAAAGAAAGAGGTCATTTTGTCTTAGGATGATAAGTAGTAGTTGAAAGTGCGAGAATGGTTGACTTATACTTATTGTCTTCAAAAACCTATTTCATCCTCAGCCCAAGGGCCGAAATCCCCGACAGATGAGGAACTTCGAGAAAATTGGCAAGGGGGAAACAGTATGCCAGGGTTTTCCTTACCTCAGGGTGATGCTCAGTGTGACCCAAATGATGACTACTGTGCTTGTTGTCACAATGGGGGAGATGTGCTTTGCTGCGATAACTGCCCCAAAGTATTCCACCTTCAGTGTCACATACCAGAGCTGGTAGCTGTACCGAGGTAAGTGCTTGTCACTTTTGCTTCACGGCCCAGTGGTTGTGGTTGTAAGATAAAATTTTGAGTGTTGGAATCTATAACTTCAGAAATTGTATTTCCTGTGCCCGTACAAATTATAAGGTAGTTAATTTCTTATTGACCATTGACTGCTGATATATTGATCCAGTAGTCCAATGGCCATTATAGGTTCATAAATGATCACAAATTTGTCTCATTTTTTTTTAACCTTCTGATATTTTAAAACAAATAGGAGTGTAATACATATATATTCTGAAGCAGTCTTGAGTTCCAGACACTGTTTTTGTCATTTACTTAGTAATTTGATTGTGAGTAGGATTTGTACTGAACCACAGTAAATCACTAAGGATGTCACAGAAACAGTTTGGTTTAAAATAGTAAAATACCTGGCCCCAGAGAGTTAAAAAGGCAGTTCCTGGACTGGAAAATGTTAGCTTCTAGTGACTTCGATTTTTTTCTTCTGTCGTGTATTACATTATATTTCAATTGTGGATTGTACTAACTTATAAAGGCAATGAGGGATGTGATCAGAACAAACATGATGTTTTATTATGTTTGTATTTGATCTTAGATTATATAGTGCACCTATATTGTGGATATTTTTTCTTAATGAAACACTGCTATTTAATGACTTTGATTTTGAGAGCAAAGTTTGTAGCCAGATTTCTAACAGAATATAATATGAGTTTGTTGATTGGGTGACTGATAGCATTTCATCAACTCTGCTGATCTGGGGTTTTTTTTTTCTGTCTGCTAGTGGTGCTTCTTTCAAGAATTGCTGATTGCCTAAAACTGAGTGAACAATATTTTATTCTCCAAACAGCGGCTCTTTCAAGTGTACGTTGTGTGAGGGAGATAACCCAGTTGAACCAGAGGAGATCTCCCATACAGGAAAACGGAAAGCACCAGGTGGCCTCACTGACTCTGAAGTGAAGGTAGGTGGTACGGAAGGAACTGATAGGGTTAAATTATGGTGTCCAATTTCTTGTCATGTCTTGTGCAGAAGTGCTTATCTTGTTTGTCGCTGAAACGAGTGCCTCTGCTTTATATTTCTTAATACAAAAGCTGTTCAAATTTGTTTGGAAATCATGGAAATATCTTCTAATATTCCGCCAAGTAAATTTTTTTTGGCATGAACAGATAGTTTATCCTGTTTTCACGAGCTCATTTCGGCATGAATCCTTTCAGCTTCGGCTTTCGGTTTTATTTACCTATAAGGTAAGTGATGGGTGAAGTTTCATTCGATTTTTTCTCCGTGATGTTTCGTTTCTACCTTACTACTAAACAGATATTATCGTTTGCTTAAAATATTTTCTTCCTCTGCAGGTTTGTGAAAGAATACTTCTGGACCTTTTCTGCCACCCCTCCAGTGTACCCTTCCAGGAGCCTGTCAACAGAGCGGTGAGAACACAGTGAAAGAACAGTGCAGTGATTTTTAAGTTCTGCACATATTAAAGGAAATCCATTTGTTTAGACAGAGGTCTGGGACAGATCATTGATCAGCCAAATCTACAGATATTTACCTATCTGGAATAGTAGAGAAGAAATTCAGTATGCAAAGAATGGACTGATGTGCCATGAAACGCCTCATTTGTATGAGGCTGCAGTGTGTACTTTCCTACCTTATATGTCATGGTTCTCAACATTTCATACTTGTACTTAAAAGACTAAAAGCTTATGGATCTAAGATGGTGGAAAGGGGGGGTAGAAAAGAATGGCAAGAGGCTTTGGGCGACGAAGAGCCCTTTTTCAGCACGAATCGAATTTATATGGTTTCCTATTCTGTGTCAAGCATGCTCTTAACCAACACGCCCTGTGGATGGCGTAATTTGTGCGTATTGTTATTGTAATATGTTTGGTCTGCTCGATGATATTCATGTGCAAACTCAACTGTGGTAAAACTGATTGATTGCTACTGCACAATGACGACACAACAACAGCGGCCAAGTTAATGCACGTTATTGTACAGCAACGCAGAAGCAATGCAGCGGCAAGAAAGTAACAAGAGGTAAAACAAAAATGCCCTGTAGGATAATGATAGTTAATTGTTGACAATTCACCCAATAGGAGTAAAGATCTGCTTGACACCATCCTGCGTTTCTGGGCAGGTCCGTTCCTGTATTCCTGGTCGTGTTCGTGCCTATAGGGCTTGTTGAGGAGCAGCGGCTACCAACAGATCAGAATCACGTTCAGCCGGTGGTCTCGCTCAGATGTAGTAAAATATGTCTTTTGTTCCTTCGGCCTTGGCATCTTTAATGCTTCACGCTGCTCCGTCTCAGGTGAAGCAGGTGACAGTCTAAACTCAAAAAAAAAAGAAAAAGAAAAAGAAAAAGAAAGTTGGGGCTTAACTAACGTTCTCCTGAACAAAATTCCCACAATTTATTGGTAAAAATATTATGCGCTCAAAGAACAACGCTAATTTGTTTTTGGTGTCATTTCATTTTTGTTTTCGTGACATGCCCTTTAGTACTATCTAAGCCATATGATTTGGGGACTATTTTGATACTCTTATGTAAGCAGTGACCTATCACTACTGACTGAGATTTGATTTTAATGCATCTCACGAATAAACCTTTTTCTTACATAATTATCTTCATTATAAATCTTCTTTTGTTTACATACCTCGTGAAAAAATAATTGTTTTTTTTGAATACTTTTTTAATAATCTGTATCGAGTTCATTTGGACACGAAAAAATTATTTCAGTAAAATCATGATCATTTTCTTAGGTGCAGGTCGAGGTGACATAGCGCATAGGTCAGATCTTCCTTTTATTCTGGACAGATTGTGAACGTCGATTAAATATGTGAACTGGACAGCACCGTTGCAAACAAATTGTTCTAAAAGATGAACTCAATGTCAAAGCAGTTTTGCGTGCAGTATACTTCACGGCGGCAGCATGTTACAATTACGCAAAAAGTTACAGACGATTTAGATCTATTCGTATATTTTGAAAGCTACAAATGATTCAATGACTCATCAAGTGTCATCAGACACAGACGGGTATAGAAATATACTTATTAGAATTAATTTCATCTGATTTCAACACCCACACATTTTCTAGGTCCAAATGGAAAAGACTTTTGTTTTCAGCTTCATTTGTGAAGGGAGAGAGAGAGGGGGGGGGGAGAGACAGAGAGAAAGAGAGAGACAGATAGACAGACAGAGAGGGGGAGGAAGAGAGAGAGACAAACAGAAAGACGGAGAGAGAGAAATAGAGAGAGACAGAGAGAGAGAGAGAGAGAGAGAGAGAGAGAGAGAGAGAGAGAGAGAGAGAGACAGAGAGAGAGAGAGAGAAGTTGACTTAATACAGAAGCATACTCTGAACAGAGATAATGTAACGCGTGGAATAGAAATTTCACCAGCATTAGCAATTTTCTCTGTTGTCATTGGTTCACGAATCAGAAATAATAATTAGCAAATTCCTGATTGTGTCATTGTGACTTATACGCCCAAACCTTTGTAATGGACAAAATATGTTTCCAGTAAAGATCCACTTTCAGCTGCCAACAATGATAATCTGAATATCGATAACAGGTTTTTTTTTTAAATCCCAGAATGAAGATTGTGGTAATGACGTTAGGTTTTTAGATATCCGATGCCCATGCCATATCATTTGGCATTTCCCTCACCGAAAATGAATACTTAAAAACTCACGACAAGACGAAGATAATTGATAAATGGGGACTGCTGTGAAGCCCTATTACTTTTATGAGTCGTCTTTTATTGCAAAATGAAGGTAATTTTCTTCTGTTTGTGCGATATGTAGAAGGTAAATGGGACCATGGATCAATAATGATTTTTAATGAAGTCCAAACTGCCTTTAATGAAGCAGTGATAACAGTTAAGTCGGTAAAAAAAAGGTGGCTTTTCAATTCGAAATTTTAGACATGACGTTGATTTTTTTTTTTTGGTTTCAGCTCGTCCACTTTTTCACCTTTATATTAGGCTTGTCCGGCTCTGCAAGTAAAACCAATGGCTTCTACGTTTTCTGAATCTTTGTAAAAAAAATATCTGTTGGTTCCTGAAAATTTAAAAAGAAGTTTGTGATATCGATGGAAACAAAACGCGACTTCGTAAGTTTGACTCGGAGACTTAAATTAAGTCGAGTGAATGAAGAACCAATTATTTCCTTAATGGTCTCACCAAGGAGACTCTTTTCTTCAATGTGACTGTTGCCATGTGTTAATCAATGAATAATAATAATATTTCTTCTGGCTGGTGCACATACATTTTGAGTCTCCAAATCTTAGAAAATATTATTCTCACACGCCACTGTCTCATGAACGTGGATCCCCACCATGCTGGCATTGACAATTCAACAACGGAATCTTTTTTTCATCGTACGTGTAGTAAAAGAATACTCTTGACGATCTTCTGTGCTCTCTTCCTTTAATTTGTTCATTTGTCAGTTGCTCTTGTTCTCTTTCGTTTGATAAAAAAAAAAACACAAACACACACAAAAGGAAACCGATTTGTATAGAAGAAGCAAAGACAACGTTTCAAGACGCTGAATTCCGGAAAAGTGAAGTATCGGTAACAACTTCTTGGAACGATTCAGGATTATGCGTCTTTACATACAAAATTGAAAAAAAAAATGGCTTAACTGAGCTTTGAAAATCCCATTTGCCTTCACGGGGTGAAGATTACTGTGTAATAAGTTAATATTATGTATATAACATTGCCGTATAATTTCTGGCTTTAGAAAAAAACAAAACAAAACAACAACAACAACAAAAGGGGGGTGGGGGTGGATGCTAACCTAAGCAATTTATTTTGTGTGTTGGAGAAAGTAGGCTCTTGCATTTAGTCCTACTCAATTTTCTACCACAATAAGACGTTAAAGAGGTGTTTCACACAATGCTCATAAGATTTCAACTAAGTCCATGTAGACATGATGGTTTTGTTCAGAGAAAAGTCTTTCTTGGGGACAGATTTTTAGAAATGGTACAAGTTAGAACTTAGGTTTTGTTGTTGAATGCACACGTCAAATATTTATCAGAAGCATCAGTCAATAAAAGATACACGATCTTGTGAAATATTTTGCAAGCAATTCACTTATTTACTGTTACATCACTCCAAACCTTCGTGTTCCCCCTTTTTCCTTCGCGCGCGATGGAATTTCACAGTGCTTTCATTAGGAAAAAATCGAGAGCGATCCTAAACATGTTTCAACGACACGACGGCGCCTTTAAGCATTGAGATGGAGAGAGGTTCCATAAAAGGTGAAGTTATCTCAAGGGTGTTGAAACTTCAATCAATCAAATAAAGCTGTCTGTCGACCCCACCCCTCCCATCCACCCCATATTCTTCATAAAAAAAAGAAAGGAAAAGAAAAAAAAAAAAGAAAGAAAAAAAAAGAAAAAAAAAAGCATAAAAAAGACTGTCTCGATCGTGTGGCGTTTAAAGCGTAAGGGTGTACGACTGTCTGTACAAGCATCTTCAGTTCACGAGTGAGGTCAGTTTATTTGATTGAATACATGATGACGATTTTAACGGAGGCTTGTATAATTATTGATTATCTATTATCCAACTGAATACTAACATTGCATCTCTTGTAATACATTAATGCCTCTCTTTCATTCCTATGCAGCCCCCCCCCCCTTTTTTTTTTCTTGTTCATGTTTCCAATTGAAGTAAGATAAATAAAACAAACTTTAAATCTTAACCAATCATAATTATCACATCCTTTTTCTTTCACACGACAAAAAAAATCTCCCAACACTACTATCATCATCAACAGCGACAACAACAACAACAGCAATGACAAAAACAACAATAACAACCAGAGCATTGCATCCACTCTTATACTGAATTAAACCCTTCATCTTATGTGACTATTTGTACAATTTCTTACTTGTCAGAACAAATATACACACTTAGAATGTCACATGGGTGCACGTACCCACGTCAAAATGCCATCATGTCTGCAAATACTGACAGACAGACAGACAGACACACACACACACAAACACACACACACACACACATACACGCACACGGAAATCCAAAACACTCTGCACTATTAGGCCGAAGCCGCTCACACACACACACACACACAAACACACTAACACACACACACACACACACACACCCTCATGGACTCCGTTTTCACAAGAGCTCTATGATACATGCACACGCACACACCAATACACACATACGATTTCCACCTTCACAAACACATACACACACACACACACACACACACACACATACACACACAATCAAGCATGGCACGCGTGCTGCTCTCCGCATCAACACACAAGCGCACACACGCACTCTGAAACCTAAAATGAATGCAACAAACTGGATGAATGCTGCAGGGAAGCTGAAAAATTCAAAGTGGATAATACAATTAATAGAAGCTGTCTCGAAATGATACCACAAAAACGAACCAACGCTCGACATTTCTATCTTTGAAGGTGTGAACAACGGAAAAGGACAAAGCAAAATAGACAACAACAACAACAAAAGGACTACATAATGGAGATGGGAAGGGAAAGAAAAATAGAAAAGAAGATGAAGGGAAAGCAAACGGGCACTACCAAAATTGTATCATCAATTATATCTAGATCCATGAGGAAACACGGGCCACTTTAGGAAACAGACAAACCAACATAAACACACACACACACACATACACACACACACGCACACACACACATACACACACACACACACACACACACACACACACACACATGCACAGATACAAGCGCGCACACTATCAAGCACAGAAGGACATCTTTAACCATGGCAAGAATTATGATTCCTCCGTCGACTCACCCTTGCCCGTAATCTCTCTCGTTTCCCCCCGTCGTTTTCTCTTCCAGGCAAGAAGCTGAAGTCTAATTCGCAGACGTTTTCTCATTCATTTCCCAGTTCGTCGGCCATCTTATCAAATGAGCTGACATTTCATTTGCACACTAGTTTCACCGTGCTCATTCGGAACGGCTTCTTTACCGCGGTTTAAAACGTGTCCAGTTGTCAGTGCGAATGCTAGAGACTAGATCTGCAATGCTCAGAAATATGTGTTCTTGTCGCGGCAGGCTCAGGAAATCTTGGTGGTCGACGAAGCTACATGACATTGGTTACAGCTCATCTCGGGAATTAAATGTGTCTGGAACGAAGACGTAAGCTTTCATGATCTGTCTCCCGAACAGGCTATACATAACACCGCCCACTGATGCAGGGTTGGGTTTATATATAAGTGCATTAACAAAATACACAAGCGTTAGTGTGTCCTTGATATGTATCATGATTAATTAATTTTCACATTAGACTTTATTAGAGTAGGGCCTACCCGAGGAAGACTTTTCCTTACCATCATCTTACATTACGTAACCGACCCAGTCAACTGCCAATACGCTTGTACTTTTAACTTGATACCAGGTAAACAAGAAAAAAAGATGTCATGACGTTCGTTTTTCTTATAGCATTATTTTGAAATTTGAAACAAAATTTTCAAAATTATTTTAAGAAACTGGCAAAAATGTCTTCAAAAGAACCAATCATTGCGAAGGACTCATTCAAACCGATCTGCTTGCGCGTTTTATGGCTGTAAAGAATAAAGGCAACGGAAAATTTGAGAGAAGGTTACGGCCTGTGGCTTCTAAAGATAGCCACCTTTTGTTCGGGGAAAGTCAACGTGCCCTGAGCCCCGGTCAAGCCACCTGAATGTCCAGTATGGTTGCACTGCAGTGGTCAAGCAGATGTGCCCTGTGGACAAAGTCAGATTTTAGAACTTGAATAGACAGAAGAGTGGGGTTGAGAAGGTGGGCGTTTAATGTGTTCTGGGGCTTGAATAAGGCGACCAAGCTCTCCGTGGTCTTGTTTTACATTGTACGCGCTATAACTCCTTTCCTCTTTGGTTTCGTTGGTTCACAATATTTCTAAGGAAGACAAAACCGCTTGATGCCTCCTCATTCAGATAAAGTTATCTTTTACAAGTATGCTCAGTTTATTATCTTTAATTATTTATTGAAGTGTTCATTTAACCACGTCCCTGCTGGTCCGCCAAGAATAAGAAAATAAATGATCAGATATAGAAATTTGGAATATTGCACGGCATCGTGACATTTTGAGGACCAAATATAAAAAAAATACCTAATGTGTAAATAGTCCGAATTTATTTCCTTTACGATTTATCAAAAGGGGCCTTTATCTCATTATTATACACGAATGTTACAGTCTTATTCCACCCAACGCTGACATTAACTTTGCTTGTTACAAACACAGTTACGACAGCAACGAGAAAACATTTAAATCCATTGAGGTACTGTAAATGCATTATTTTCCAGAAGGAACGTTGTGCTTTGCGTTTTTGAGTTTCATTACTCATCGCCACAAGGACAGTAACTATACGGTTGTCAATTTAGACCTCATCAGGACCATAATAATGATACACTATCTTCTCATCTCAGGTAGTCACCGAATCCAATACATCTTCGAATCCCTTTATGTACTACATAAATATAATGAAATGAAATGCCATTCAAAAGAATTCACAGTTGGGCCCTCACTGATACCAAATGTAATTTCGTCTCGAAATGACCCGACGTGATGGGCGTCGGTCGTCATGAGTGACCCAGGGAATGATGGCGACGGGACGGCAGGGAACGGGGCAATTTTGAAGCCAAGAGGTAAGGGAGACAAAAAGTAGAGGCAACACCGGATACGGGGCAATCATCATTTGTAAAGGCTCAAGAACTTCACATTGCGACGTTTTAATCCGGCAGGCTCGTGTGTGATATACTTCACGGCGCGTTCGTCCGTCGGCAGCTCATTCATAAACGCTCTCGCTGTGCATGGAGTTTTCTCAGCCACCTCAACAGTGGCAAGACTCAGATAATCCGCATATTCCATTTATTACTAACTGAATTTTCTCAATCATATTTTACCGATTAATGCTAAACAATGATTTTTTTTACTCTTAAAACATGTGCCTCCGATCCTTTCTAGTATACTTTTCCTACCATGAAAAGAATTAGGAAAGCAAAATGATGTAACAGAAGATGTTCTGTTTCAGTGAAATTGCTTGACACCCTTGATAAACTACAACGTGGACGAAATGAGAGGAATGACGAGTATTCTCATTAGAGAAAAGATTTCTTCTTTGGCTGTATTCTTACCCCAGTGGACAAAAACTTCTACAGGGTTTCACATAGATTGTGGTGTCGCTGGTTGGTGTTGACACCTCAGTGTCAGATCCATGGACATTTGTTGTTATGATGTTGAACTTTGTAGAGACAGAATAATAATGTAAGGCCTTTGTTTGAAGAAGAAGAAGAAAAAGAAAAAGAAGAAGAAGAAGAAGAAGAAGAAGAAGAAGAAGAAGAAGAAGAAGAAG
>JBDFRD010597151.1:0-16498 GCA_039654405.1 Bullina lineata | reverse complement strand
GTGGGAACAGAGAGAGAAAGAGAGAGAGAGAGAGAGAGAGAGAGAGAGAGAGAGAGAGAGAGAGATAGAAAGAAAGAGAGATGAGGAAGAGGAAAGAGTGGGAAAGAGAGAGAGAGGGGGGAGGAGGAAGAGAGAGTGTGAAAGAGTGAGTAAATGAGAGAGAAAGAGAGAAGGAAGAGGAAAGAGTAGGAAGCAGATAGAGAGAGGAGAGGGGAGGAGGAAAAGAATGTAAAAGAGAGTGAGTAAATGAGAGAGACAGAGAGGATGAAAAGGAAAGAAAGGGAAAGAGAGAAGGGGGGGGGGAGGAAGAGAGAGTGGGAAACAGAGTGAGTAAATGAGAGAGATACAGGAGGAAGAGAAAGAGTGAGAGAGAAAGAGAGAGAGGAGATGAGAGGAGGAGGAAGAGATAGTGTGAAAGAGAGTAAGTGAGAAAGAGAGAGAGAAGAAAAAGCGAGAGAGAGAAAGAGAGAGAGATATATATAGAGAGAGAGAGAAAGAAAGAGAGAGAGAGAGAGAGAGAGAACAGAAAAAAAGAGAGAGAGAGGGGCGACGTTGTGGGTGGATTTGCACGTACCGAACCGTAAAATGACAACTGGGCGGAAGAAAACCACAAGCATTTTATATGCAAAATGGCAGCTGGTGCAATTTGTGTGCTTCTGCTCCATCTTCAAATTCAACATATCGTTCCTTGCTTAGAACAGACCCTTTACCAATAGTACGAGTAGGCCTTCCACCATGTAAAGTATTTTTCTAACAGTTTATCTTTTTGAGACATTGACCAGACCTTTTCTCATCCCTCACCATCGAACATACAACAAGCACGAACTCTTGCCATTATGCTTTTTCCCCTGCTGTTATTCTTTGTTACTGTTTTTGCATCGTGCTATTAAAGTAAATGTATTTGTCACAAAGAACAAGAAAAGTATTTTTGACTACACGCTCATTCGCCCTCTTCCTCTTTCGTCTTTTCTTTTTTCTGTTTGTTTTTTGGCCCATTTTCTTCCGCACACGAAACCTCAGCCTCTTGCTACCAGCACTACTTCACTAAACTCTTTCGTTCTTTTTTGTTTGACCTTCGTGATCTCTGTTTTGCTGGACGTAAATCGTCATTGATTTCAGGCCAAGAGGCCAGCACAAAGTAAAGGTCAGTGCCTTATTTCATTACCCTGGATCCCACACTGTCCTTTGGATCAAGAGTCCCCGATGTCTCTCCACTGTTGCAAATGCCAAATCCTCCGCAACCTTTTGGGCAGAGGCAAGCACTATTCAAATTGCGCCAACTCACTTTGGAATTTTAATGAGTGGGGCAGAGACTGTCTATAGGCAGTGTTGTATCTCTATCATAGCACAGCTATATGGTTACAGTGTCTAAAGGGAAGAGCTGCATGAGAAGACAGAATGGTGAGTAATTGAAAGGAACAGTAATGTTATAACACATGAAAGGAACACATTTCATGTTATCCAGTGGTCGATTCCTGGATACTCAGACGGTCAGACAGACAGGCAGACTGGCAGATGGACAGACAGAGGGTCTCAGACAAACAGACACACAGGTTGTCTGACAGACACATGCACAGGCGAGGCAGGCAATCATTCAGACATACAGACTGATACACAGACAGACAGATTGGTGGATACACAGACAAACAGATCAACCCAGATAGACATAATGGCATGGATGTATGGACAGACAGACAAACAGATACATATTATATGAGTATGGATATATTGTTTTTTCTTTGATTTTCAGGTTCCATGTCAATATCAGACACTAAACCATTTAAAACTTGTCTTGCACGGAAATTTATTCATGTAAAAGCTTATGCTAGCTGCATATGCATACTAGGAAGTGTGAATCTTTATTAATATGTATAAAATTATAAATCATATAGGCCTACGGGAAGATAGATTCTAATATCTAAATTGCACATTCACACTACAGACTTCCCACCCCCAGATTGTATGAATATGTTGGAAGAGTTAGTTCTTTTCATATTTTCCAAGAAACGAGTGGTTCTTTTCATATTTTCCAAGAAACAAGTGTTAGAATAAATATGAAGTGAATTTATGAATAGTTATTTCTCAGAAAACAAAGTACAGTAAAAATTTGACGACATTCAATGTTTAGTGTAAGACGATTTTATTGGTGTGATTAATCATTTTTCGTAGTTGCAGAACATTGTATACGGTATATGACTCTTTGCTTCTTTTACAGACGATCGAAACAACTATTGTGCTGCTTTGCCTGGGGATCCTCTAAGAAACAACGCTTTACCCAAAGGTGCTGTTCCTCTCTCAGTCATTCTAGTTTTATTCCAAAGGAAAGACATGGTCAATACATTTGGAACTAGTCCGACCTGCAGTCAGATAGAGAGTGAGACGTTCACGGGTAGAATTTTGAAATTCAGAAATTTTGCCTGAACATTGCTGGTTGTGTGTCAGGGTGATCTGTGATCATCATAAGTATCCATCCATCATAACTATTTGCTTCTGATAGCTTTCTGCAAATGTGAAACAAAATTATAGTGAAAAGAACAATAAAGGATTATTTCTGGCCATAAGGAAGGTATTTGTTAGAGCACCATATTTTTTCCAACAAAAACACAACACAAACACATAGGCCTATATCTGATAGAAAAACACTAACTTAATCTGCTATTCTTACAAAGTAGCAGCAGTACTTATAAGGAAACATTTTACTTAATCTTCAATTCTTTTAATAAGTAGAAATTGCAATGACAGGAAAATATAAACTGAATCTGCAAATATTCAAAAGTAAACGTAGCACTTACAAGAAAACATTAAACTTTATATAATCTGTCATTCATTATTAATAAGAAAAATGAAAAAAAAAAATGAAGCCTCCTTAAGGCCTTGAAGACTCAAAGAGTCTCAGTCTGTCCAAGGTTCAATAGCTGTTATATGTTTGTTAATTAGCATGATAAAAATGATAATTAAAGAAAAACATTAATTTAGCGCCCTCTCCCACACAAAAGGTTATAAGTCACTTGATATGGCATTTATAGTAATGACATTGATGTCAATATTTATAAAAATAGTAATAATAATATTAATAATAATAATAATAACAATATTAATAATAATAATGATAATATTAAATTTGGCATCTCTAGAAACTTTCATATATTATCAAATGAAATAAATTAGCAGATCAAATAATATTCAACATAGGCACATATTTTCTTAAAAAGCACAAAGATTGTCCATAGGAATGTTTTGAAAAGATTGAAAACAGAAAAAGTAAAACATTTCAACAAAACAAAGACGTAGCTTTATCTGTAAAATATTCAATAAAAGAAGGTAATCACATTCAATGAATAAAGCAAAAATGTTCAGGAAAAATTAAGCCTACATGTGACAAAAAAGGTTGGTCTAGGTGGTATACATAACATAATATACAAAATGTCATAGAGTTTGTAAGCAGGTTTGTTATAAGTAGACTAAGACTTGTTACATTGCAAATAAAATTACTATATTTTGTATTTCTCTGAAAGTCTGAGGGGAAAGAATGTTGGCACTTGCCTCTGACTTAAGAAAAAGATGTTTCATCCATTGTTAACAGAAATAGTTTCAGAAAAACAAAATTGGCATTCTGATCCTTGTTAAGTCATGTAAAGACTGAAGCTGACGTACTGGAATGTAGTGGGGGAAGTAAGCCAACACAGTACAAGAGTGCACTGTTCATAAAATATTAATGTACAATACAGAGTGTCCACTTTGGTACACAACACATTTCTCAACTGGCATTTGGCACAAAGTCCAAAGAAGAAGGAAGGAATGCAGATTTGCATTTATTTATTTATTTATTTTTTCATTTACTCATTTATTTATTTATTTATCTTCCAAATTGTCAGAGCTGCATTATGTTGTTTACTAGACTTGAATGCTTTTGATATTTTTCTACAAAGTTATAATTGGTTTTAGAAAATATTTAAAATACAACAGAAAATATCCAAAAAGCATCAACAGATTTAGATATCGCAAATATGTTAATATACATATTGCAAAAAGTGAATTTTTTATTTTATTCTTGTATTTCACATGGCAATGAAATACATAATACATATACTTAATTTGGAACAAAATCATGTATGAATTTCATAACGTATGTTTTGATAAATAAGTCAACATTAAGTAAAAAACAAAAATCACAAGACTGGAAAATGACCTCAAAGAAATAGATAAAGCCCTATAATATTATATATTTCTTATATATATTATATTAACAGAAATGGAGGACGGAATGGAATGTTGAGAAGAGGCACTACTAAAAACAGTTTAAAAAGTTTAAAGATGAACTGTTGTAGAAAAATAAAATACCTATGAGTATCACAAATCAGAAAATCAACGCATATCACAGATACTATATATAAATTATATAAAATCACAATGCTGTTTAAAACTTACTAAAAAAAGGATTTCATGAACAGTAAATTTAAAACTTGAAACAGGCTGAACCACAAACACTTGAAATTATAGAGACAATATTGAGCCATACATTTAATCTTCCACATATCACAAGTAAAAATAACTTATAGTACATGGACTAATAATAGAACAAATTCTGTGAATGCTGTACTTTGCACAACTATAAACAAAAAATGTAGCAATTCGACAAATTGGGATTAAACTTAACAATGCTGAATGATTGTGTATACTGTGATCAAAATTATAACATTACTCGTGTACTTAGTTTATACAAAGAATCCAAACCTCACCTCAATAGGTGTATGGCCGTTTCAAGGCTTATAACCCTTACTTAATGCTGTAGTCATGGAGGTGTGATAGAAGCGCTTAGGATAGAAAATGCTGATATTCAATATTGTAGCCATTACTTTCACAATAAATTATTATGAGCAATTAAACAGATCGCACATGAAAGTAACGACTCAGATGAATTATAATATTGAAACATAAATATGACAATTTGTACAAGTTCAATGTCAAATTTATGAGATCTTCGGCCATTCTTTCAAGATGCACATATGTTAAATAAAGAAAATCAAAAACATACTCCTATTCAAAATTAAAAAAATCATTTAAAGTGTACCATTCTTTTAACCTTTTCATATTGCACCACTCACATTCCTAAATATTATATGGGTGTGCAACATACTGCATGATAGTGGTGAGATGTGATGTGAAAAGGTTAAGTTATAATTTTCAGGTCATATTTCACATTAAATTCGATTCTGTAATTTTTAGAGGAATCAACAATGAGAAAGGAATAACATAACATTTATTGACACAATGAAGAGTTACATAAAAATAAGTTGGTGTAAAAATAGTGTAGGTCTAGCTGGAGTAAGTGTTTCTAAAAAGAATAATTGCAACCAGTAAAATTATAAACCACAAGAGATTTTATAGAAATGTCAAAAATGTTGGGAAAGAAAAAACAAAACAAAGCAATAATAATAATAAAAAAAAGTATTTTGTGTGAAACAGGAATCAAATAAAAACCCCTTTCCAAAAGTCATTCAGACCCATAAGGCAGAGTGCTAAAGTTTTCAAGCTGCTCGGCTACTGACAGTCAGAGCTGTACCCTTCTGTAATGTGCCACGAAATAATATGGGTAGAATTTTTACCTACTCCACATAAAGTACTTTCAGTGTGACACGTTAAAAAATATCTAAAAACGCTCTTCATTTAGAAGAATGTCACATTTTACATGAGCAAACACGCCCGACTTTTAGTATTTTGTCTGGTCAATGTTGGCCTCTTCCGCTGTTGGGTGGCAGTCGCTGATGACGTCTCCGGCTTCTTCTCCGATGTGTCTGTCACTGCAGGGCTTGGGGAGGCAGACTGATCTTGAGCAGCCTCACTTTCTGCCCCAGGGGTGACTGAAGTTCTCACTGTCCTTGCAGATTTTTCTGTGAATTAAGATCAAGATTTTATTTTAAATTACGATTAGTTATGTTTTAGGAAACACAGAAATATGTCCATTGAGATAAGTTAGATATGTTTCCTGATAAATGAAAAAAAAAGACAATGTTACAATCATATCAATTAGAATAGCCTACTTTTGGCAGCTTCTGCATAGTTTTACAGCAACATGATGCCAATTATTCTTTACAACATCATGTTCACTTTATTTCTATACCTCATTATTTGCTTGCTGTTACTTAGCTTCAATCATGGAATAAAACACTCTGTAATTTCCACACAGATTTCTGAATAATTCCATTCCCAAAGGTATCTGACATGATGAAATGACAGGGGAGGGGAAGAATGAAGGAGAGGGAGAGAAAAAGAGATAAAGAGACAGAAACAGAGAGAGAAACAGAGACAGAGAGATAGAGAGAGACAGGGAGAAAGAGAGAGACAGAGATACAGTAAGAGAGAGACAGAGAGAGATAGAGATAGACAGAGACAGACAGAGAGAGAGAGAGACAGACAGACAGGCAGACAGACAGACAGAGAGAGAGACAGACAGACAGAGAAACAGACAGAGAGAGAGACAGAGACAGAGAGAGACAGACAGAGACAGAGACAGAGAGAGAGGAGGAGGAGAACAAACAAACAGAGAAACTCCAAACAGTCTCTTAAGTCCTGTGTACCATTTCTACAAAACTACTACAGATTCCAGAATTCCACAAATTCCACACAACCCCTGTTTAACAACAGACACCAACTTCCAAAAAAAACCCTGGGACCATCTCAAGAAAACACTCACTTTTAGCCACCGTTTGTGTCATAGCCAGTTGAGCCTCTCTGAGCTGCTGGGGTAGGAACTCGATGTCCAGTTCACGCAGGGCTTGCTGCATATAATCCACTGCCATTGTCTGGGATGGAGACTGAGTTACGACAAAGGACTCCCTGGTCACAACAGTCACACGCATGTTGTTTCTATGGGCTGGACACAACCACATGTACTTGCCATTTGGTAGCAGGCATCTGGTGTTCACAGAAGATTACAGTAAAGTTGCAAACACAATCAAATGAAGCTGTCTAGTAAAAATAGATTAAAACAGATTTCCTGTGCTCAGAGAAGAAATCCTATTTAATCTCAATTTAAGAAATAAGAATACTATCTAGTTACGCCAATATTATGTGACCACAAGAATAAAATGATAACTTTCACACATTTTTCAGACCTCATATTTCTCTTAAAAAGCATCCCCTAAACTATTTGTAACATATTCTTATTTCCATGAAGAGAAAATGAATATGATGAAGTACAAGCCTCTTACCTAAGAAGATCACCCATCTTCTGTTCAGTGTCTGCATCTTGCGCCATCTGTCGAAGACCTAAATAACTTTCCTGATAGTCTGTGGTCAGCGTCACTTTGGGGTTCTTTGGAGACAAAATAAAATATTTCTATTTCTCTCAAGGATCTTAATCCAGTGTCAAATTCAACTCATTACAAAATGTTCAATAATTGTAAGATAATTCTTTTTTATTTCATGCTTATGTATTTGTATATATTAATAGTAAGGAAAGTTTCTTCAATGACTATAAGGCCCAAAGAGTCAGAGCTTATCTCATGTTTCAATAGCATGACTTGGAGCACGTCTTGAACATGGTGATGCTTTACTAACTTTTAATTCCCAGACATGATACACTAACAGATTTCTTATTGTTATTTCTTACCTAGGACAAAATGCGGTGACTGATAAGACCAGGATTCAAACCCACCATCATCTTATTGAGAGTTAAACAGTCTAACCATTCACCTACAGTGCCACATTTGCAAATTAAGGGCTCGTGATGAATCAAAAGTGTTTGCTCTTATGAAATTTTATATACCTGCAAATCTGTAAAGTTTATCATGATTTAAGTAAAGTTCCTTCAAGGCCAATGAGGCCCATAGAGCAAAAGCTTATCCCGGTTTCTGTAGCGTGAAGCAGAACAGATGATTTTTACTTAATCTCCTAGACAGGATTATTTCCCCAATAGAATATACGAGTAAACAATTTGCACCTGGGTGGGGAGACGAAAAATGATGTAAAGTGTCTTTCCCAAGAACAGAACACGGTCACTTCCCGGATTTGAACCCTGAAGCCTTGGATTAGGAGTCCAACACTCTAACCTTTTGGCCACCACGCCACCTTAACATGATTTAACAACACCCAAATTTGGTACCTGAAAAAAGAAGTCAATAAACTTATTTCACAGGACTCACAACTTACCGTTTCCATCCACTTGAGGTAATTCTGCCCTGTTTCTGACGCCAGTGCTTGCAGAACTAACTTGCGGCTGTACCTGGCTATAGCAGAGATACGAGCAAGGTAAGGCAGGAACTGCTCCAGGATGTGTCCAAAATTATCATCCAATGGAAGAGGATCGCCAGAAGTATGCCAGCCCTGAATTTTGTACAGACATTACACATTAATTACAAACTCTTGAGAAAACATTTTTCAGATATATCAGTGATAAAGAATATATATACTCAAGCACATTAAGAACACAACATTTAGACAATTTTAATTTGGTCATTTTTCAGATAGAATATACGAGTGATAAAGAATAGATATCAACAAAACAAAAAATTGTAAGGATGAAAGAGAGAAGAGGATAAGGTTTGGTAAGATAAGATGAGACGATTTATTATCCTTTGCAGAAAGTGTGACTGCCATTTTCCAATAAATGCAAGACAGTCAAAGACTACATGTATAAATGTGAATTTATGTAAGGAGAGAAACAAGAAAAACAAGTGTATGATAAGAGGCCTTACATTGCACAGGTGACTTATTGGCCCGTACCTCTTCATGTTCACAGAGTAAATGTGCACAGAACTTTTCATCATGGAAATCTCCGTGACTGGACGGTTTCGGTGACTGAGATTTTTTTCCTTCCTCATTAGTCTCTAAAGCAGCCTTTTCAGGAGCTTCATCCCCCCCTGTTGAAGGTAAAGATAAATGTTCAGAAATTGTTGGCTTACATTTACAAACCAGCTGCTGAATACAAACAAAATTAGCATGTGCTGTAATCAGCACTTAGTTAACAGTGCGTTTGGTCCCGTCTTGTAACGCTCATCTCATGTCAAGCTCTCTTACTCTGTGTCACCCTTGTTGTGTGTCATTTATTTGACTTAGTCCTCTTGGCTCCTTTAGTCATATTTATTAGTTCTGCTAAAGAATGATATTATGTCAGGGTTTATCCATATTAACCAAAATTACCGTCTTGTACACAACTGACTCAAGCATCCAGGTGTATGTCCTTGTCATAAATATTCAGAGTTCACTACACTGAGCTTAAAGACCGTAGGCATATATATATTATATTATTATATACACCTGATAACGTGGACCTATGTCTTGTGCCCACCATGTATAATTTCAACAGAGAGTACTATTACTACAAAGCCATTTCCATGTACAGTGGCAATAATGACAAAGCAGCAAACACAACTAAATTAAGCTATCCCGAAAAATACACAGAGACAAACCAACGCTCGACATTACTGTCTTCATGGATTGAAACAAGACTGAAGCCCAAGCCGCATCAAAGAAACACAATCTCGAAGTCCAAAACAGAGGACTTATCCACTTTTTTGCATTTAGTGGCCATAATGAATAATTTATAGTGATTTTCTTCACATCTCATAGCTTCACTGCTTGTTGGGTACCGGTACTTACTATTTTCCTTGGCCTGGAAGTCCACCAGAATGAGGTTGGGGAAAGGCAACGTGTCTGACATCCCTGCGTACTGGCTCACCTGCCTCAGAAACTTGCGCTGGGCCAGCTCACTCAACTCCTGGGAACATATGTACATCTTGTCATGAAATCCTTGTTTTGGCATGTTTTCTTAATAATCTGCATACTTACCGTTCACAATATAAATAGTAAACAATACCAAACATATTGTACTGTACTATACTCTTCATGATGATTTAGTCACTCTTTCAGATTAAACTGTATCAAACTATTTTCTTATAAAAATGTATGCACTCATCATGACAGATAAAGAAAAGGAAATCAACATCTGACAAACAGAGACATAATTTGTAAATAATGCCAAATACAATATCCGTCAATGCTCTCATTTTGTTCATCCACATTTTTTTTATACGGTAAAAAAGAAAAAGATGAAACAGTACATTATAAACTTCCCTTTTTTAGAAAATTCATAAGAATAAGATGAGATCTACAACTGCTTTAAGTTAGCTCATATGGTGACAAAATTGTTGAAACAAACCTGAAAAGACAACTGCTTCTGATCCTTGGCTTGCTTGTTGATTAAATCCTTCTCACTCTTCTTTCCTTCCGCAGTGTCATCATCTTCTTCAGATGAAGGAATATGGTTACGAACAATTTCCAAAATTTTGTTCAGAGAAGCACTACTCCTCTCTTGGAAGCTGACCAAAGGGAGGTTCAGTGACATAATGCCCAGCTGGGAAATACAAGTTTAAAAAAAACATTCTTGTTATTTTCATTTATATATGAAAAACCCAACAAGCACATCATCAATAAGAAAAATTACTGGCATCAAATTCCTGTATAGAACTCATTATTACAAATTGGTGTAAATGATCAAAGAAAGTGGTCAAGCAGCATATGATAATTTAAGTCATGCAAACTGTTAGGCTGGTAGACTTTTCAAGAGAAAAGTGGATTCAAATTCTGTGGTGTTAGTATCCTTACAAAAGA
Source organism: Bullina lineata (assembly GCA_039654405.1). NCBI lineage: Eukaryota > Metazoa > Mollusca > Gastropoda > Bullinidae > Bullina > Bullina lineata. The sequence continues at coordinate 5,887 of JBDFRD010597151.1, read as the reverse complement.
TACTTTCTACCATTTTTTATCTTCCCACCCACATACAAATCGGACACTGTCATATTGTACTAAGGAAATTCACCTACAAAAACTAGTGTTCTGTCTAGAGGTGACATATTATTTATGCCTGTCCCATCTCATGCTGTGGAAAGCTGGATAAGCTCCAGCTCTTCAGGCCTTACAGGCTTTGATGGAACTTTCTTATGATCACTAAACCTCCAATGTCATTGTCTGTACAGATCATATGCTTCTTGTGTGCAAGGACATCCAACAAATGTTCAGTGACAGGGAAAAGTAAGAAAATAAGGTAAAAAAATAATGGAACCGTGACAAGAAAAGTAAAGAATAAGGTACAATAACAATAAAACTGCGACAAGGAAAACTAATAAATAAGGTACAATAATAATGGAACTGTGACAAGGAAAAGTAAGAAATAAGATACAGTAATAACGGACATTTCAAGGAAATTCAGCATATGTTCAATGACAGGGAAAAGTAAGTTTAATGTTCCAATTTCTCACCTCAGAAGCTCTCCAGTTGTTCCCAGTCCCTACCACAGCCAACACAATGGGCAGTTTGAGGACGTTGGCAGCGTAGCGGAACTCGATGGCACAATTCTCTGATGACACATACTGGTCTGATATGCACACAAGTATCACCTTGCTTTTCAGTAAACCTTCACCAATATCCTCAAAAAGTCCATGCTGAGAAAAAAATAACAGAGCAATGAAATAATTTAGCCGACACAAAAAACTGGTCCATAAGATTAAAATTAACGAGACAGATTTCCACCATTTATACTAACATGAACACTTTGTCTTGTTAATCTTTTTTTTTTCGCTAAGTTTACCAAAGATGAGAATACTGCCACAAGGATAAAGGTAAGAATATGAAAACATAAGAGAACCAGCACGAATCATTTACGAAAGAGAGAACGCGTAATAAAGAGAATGACTTAAAATCAAGAGTCCATAAAAATAATCAAGACTCGCTATAAGCATGAGGATACAGTTGGTACAAAAACTACATAAAAAAGAGACACAAGTAATAATAGAAAATAAGAAAAGGAGACAGAAAAGGAAAAAAATCGAACAAAAATGAAACAAGCTTCATAAAGAATTATCTCCACTACAACACTATCACCCATCTGCACTCATTTCTTAGTGTTACACCAAAGGTTACACACTGCACAATACGTTCCCCTCTCTTCACAATCACCCAACATGCTTCAAATGAGAGACAAACTCACCACACCGGCTCTCTCCACGTCAATCCAACACTTGATCCCATTCTTCTCCAAATGGTCTTTGATGTCCCTGGGGTCCCCATAGCCCACAGCTCCTTCGGTTGTCCTATGATTTGATATTGTTGTACGTATTACTTTATTCTGTTATTATTGAAGAGAACTGCACAAAAATTACGTAAAGACAGGAACTATTAATTAGTATGTTGCTGTGACCTATCACAGGGAAAAATAACAATTTATACAAATAAGTAAGTAATTATCTATCTTTCATTTTTGTTTTCAACATCATTGAACAATTTTCTCATACATAGTTTAAAACGGTATTAACTCTGTGTAAATAGTGAAAAATGAGGATAGGAAATGTGGTGTTTTTTCTACTTCTGTACTGACCAAGACCTGATGACCTTGGTCAAAAGACGCAATTTCAGATGGTATGGCCATGTCATGAGATCATGCCAAGACATTCCTGCAGGGCACCATGCAAGGATTGAGAAGGAGATACAGACAGAGGAAGAGATGGGAGGACAACATCTCAGAATGGATGGGATTGAGGTTGAGCGAGACAACGAGGAGGTCTGAAAACGAGAGGATTGGAGGATGCTGATTGCCAGATCACCTGTGGTGCCCCACCATTCCACAAGACTACGGGATGGGAATAGGAGAGGTACTGACTACATTAATTTGGTGATAAGCAAACCCGGGAAGGGCAAGACTATCCTACATTCTCATGTAGCTCTTCCTTTTTCCTAGTTGTATGTGTGTATATGTGTTGTACCCTTGAAGACAGGAATGTCGATACGTTTGGTCTAGTCTTGTAACGTTCATTTGATGTGAAGCTCTCTTACTCTATTTTACTCTTGTTGTCATTTATTTTTGCATATTCAGCTTCACAGCAGCCCTCATTTTTTCATTCTTCCTACCTGCTGCCTTTGGACACGGCTTGAGCTGAGTTCTGCCAGCAGTAAGAGATAAAACAAGGAGGGAATATCCGTCTCTTGGCTCTCGTTTCCTTCAGTGAGTGCTTTTCTTTCAGCATTGCCTCTAGTTCCTCATACTTGTGGATGTAGCGACTGGCTTTCATCATGTTCACAAAAACCTAAAGGAATTTTTTGAATATTTCTTTGAGTTTGTGCTTAATATTACTCTAGATATTTACAATTATGAATATATACATATGAGCAAAAGTGTATTCTTTTAAAAATTTCTCATAATATGGAAGAACAAAAGTAAACCCCAGAAAATAAGATCTCATCATTCACAATGCAATTATCTTTCCGAAAAGGTGTGTAAAGTATATATATTTCTTTTTTCATCTTTTTTCAGACTTGTGATTTGGCAAAATCTATAATATTAATATAGATCTAGATCTAGTCAAGAAAAAATCCATTGAAAACAATTGCATTTCTCACAGTTACAATTTTTACATATAAATAAATCTTATTATTTCTCATCTTGCACATTAGTATTAATGTAATCTGTACTTACTATTCTTAAAATCTCATAGATACCAATTTACTAAAAAAGAAACAAAGAGCAAAGACCAATACAAACAGAGCATGTTCTTCCAGAAATAAAGTTAAAAAAAAAAATGAAACAGCAGCTCCTGTCTCGGCCTACCTCATCCGCCATGAGGATTCCCATGTTGCTTTGCTTCCAGTCAAGATTTGAACCTATTGCCACCAGGACGATCGGTTTCCGCAGCGTAATCTTGGCAAACTTGAAGAGGTTGCAGCAGTTCTCATCCTTGACGTAGTTGTTGGACATGAACACCAGGAATATCTTGGCATCCAGCAAAGCCTTTGCCATCTCGTCCATAGACTGAGAATTGCTGTTCGAAGGTATCCAGCTAAGGGAAACATCATTAACAAGTCAGAAAAGGTATTGTGCTTTATAATAAATGCTTTGTATTTAATTAAACAAGTACTACAATATTTTAATCTTTACAAACTTAAAGGAACTGACTAAAACAATATATAAAAAAAAATTTCAGAACCAGAGTAGTTAAGATATTAACAAAAGAATGGTACAATTTATTCATTTCCTAAGAAGCCAAAACAGATACAGCTGATGACAGTTTCAACAGCATGAAATGGAACTGATGACATTACGTCCCCTCCTAAATGATATTTGTATATTGTTGGTCTACTTCCCTAGCAAAAGACTCTAGTAAGTAGTAAAGTTCCTTCAAGGCCAATATAGCTTTGATTTTATTTACTTTTCATTATTTTTCTCATCAGCATTGTAATCATAACATCTCTAATTCTAGATACAAAATTAATGCTGAAAAAATAATCATAAAATGTTTTATTCTTTTTAAAGATACAACGTATTGTTAAAAAAGAGATAATTATGCAATGCCGTGTAATAAGCAACAATATTCCATATACCAGCAGCTTTGTCCTTTTTCAGCAGTAAAGTAGGTAAAGTTCCTTCAAGGCCAATGAGGCCCACAAAGCCAGAGCTTATCCCGGTTTCTGTAGCATGAAGCGGAACAGATTTTTTTTACTTCATCTCCTAGACAGGACCCTAGTCTGTCCTAGGTTTACTTCCCCAGCAGAATATGCTGGTACAAAATTTGCACCTGGGTGGGGAGAGAAAAAATGGTGTAAAGTTTCTCTCCCAAGACCACAAAGTGATCACCTCCAGGAATCAAACCCTGGACCCTTAGATTAGGAGTCAAACATTCTAACCATTCGACCATCGTGTCACCCTCAGTGGTAAAGGAATGAGCATATTGCAAAGCCACTCACCATTTGTATCCAATACGTTCTATATCAGACAACACTCTCTTCGGAGTCACTGTTTCCTCATTCACAATTACATTGTCTTCAGCGCAGTAAGACACAAACACATCTGCAAGGACAAACATTGTCCATTAGAGGTGAACAGAGTAGAATAATTCTGAAGGAAGAACAAGAATAACGTGCGTTTCTCTGTCCACTTCTAAAAGATTAAACCATTAGTAATTCAAGTAATTTCTCTTTTAAACTTTCAAATTAATACAAAAGAGACAGAATGAATTAAAAAACACTTCAACTGATCCTCCTTACACACTAACTGTATACATTGCTTCATTTTTAAACATAGGATGAAAAGGCAAAAGACAGAATGAAGTGGAAATTCTTTGTGTGTGGCCTATACCCTGATAAGGGTGAGGGGCAATGATGATGATGATGAAAAAGGCAAAAGAGAGGAAAGAGGTAAGAAATAAAAAAGAAGGGGAAGGAGTACAAGGGGAAGACCAAACCGACCAGCCAGTAAGTCTTGTTGTAGTTCTTTCATGCCCCTGACAGCCTGCACAAGTTGAAGGTCGAAGTCACGGTTACTGTCTGGGGGCATGATGGCTGGAACAGATGGAAGATGTGTGAGAAGCAATAAGCAAATAGCCATGTCCTTAGATTTACGAACAAAAGGTGAATAAACAGAAAACCAATGCCACATCAATATTAGCCTGATACACCAGACAGAGAAAAACATATCATAATAATCAAATACAACAGTTTGTTCAGAAAATATAGATATCATAATGTCTTCAAACAGAATGAAAAAGTAGGAATTACCATGCAAATCAGTGATGGAAATGGCATGGAAATACTTCAGGCACTGTAGGAAAGGTGCCTTCAGTTCTGTAGCTCGCCTGATTGTGGAAACAGCAAACATGTGTGGGTCTTTCAGGCCCTGTGAGATGGAAGCATAATTCATGAATGAACCATGGTTCAATGAACAGGCATCAATACTTTTCTGACATTTGTTTAAGCTTAGGGTAAAAACCAGTTTCATGACAGACTTTTTAACCTATTGTTAATAACATTAATTTCTGCGTTATACGCATTAATAAGAATTAAGTTACTCATGAAAAAAGCTTATCAGCACAGCTTATTTCACAGGAACTAAGGTAGAAATCAAATGAAACCTACTTAAAAATTTGGTTCAAATGCTTCAAGAAAAATTGATTTAATACTTTGATAAAAAAAAATGTGTTATTTAAAAAAATCAAAACACAAAGACATCAGTAATATCATTTAGTAAAATACTGACCAACTTCAAGCAGTCAGGACAGGGTAGGTAGAAGTCGTAGGTGATTCCTTTGAAGGACTCCACGATGAGAGTTTCAAACACTTCATGCACCATGAAGAGAATATTCTCAGGACGAGGCCCGAATGCTTTCACCGACACTTCACATTCTCTGTACAACAAATTAATTACCAATGCTGATCTGATGCTCTCTTTCTCCTCTGGCAAAAGTTTGATTTCCATTCTAATACAACGTTGGCCCAATAATTTTGAAGACAGGTAAAAAAGATGCTTAATTAGGCACTATCGAGAGCAGTGACCCAGCAATATATAATTAGGTGACATAACAGCATACAGAAAGAGATGGAACTCGATCTGTTAAAGAAGAATGATAAAAAATTATTGTCTCTTCATTCTCAGTTCATTATATTTTATTATTATTATTGTTTATTTTAATACTTCAAAAATAAGTACATTTATATAAGAAAGTGAAATCTTAAGCTATTTTTGTATATTAAACATTTCAATATTCACTTACTGTGTTTGCTGCAAGAGACAAAGGTGACCATTTTTCTTTAAATAAGAACCTCTTTTCCAGATCAGAGAGCTGTCACTGAATTGATGCAATCGCACCTG